>JAINUG010000016.1:2605000-2750000 GCA_029706075.1 Aldrovandia affinis
GAGCGTCTGCTAAATGCCTAAAATGTAATGTAATGTACACACACACACCTTGTTCGTCAGAGTCATCTGCAAAGCCACAGTCCGGGCGGCCGTCGCACACGCGGCTGACGGGCAGGCAGCGGCCGCTGGCGCACTGGAACTCCCCCGGGGGGCAGAGGGGCAGGGGGGTGACGGGGGCGCAGAACTCCTCGTCTGATTGGTCAGCGCAGTCGGGGTGGCCGTCGCAGCGCAGGGCCAGGGCCACGCAGGGCCCGCTGGAGCAGTGGAAGAGCCCCGGGGCGCAGGTGGAGGCACACCGCTCGTCGGACCCGTCACCGCAGTCGTCCTGGTTGTCGCACACCCACAGGGAGGGGACGCAGCGGCCCGTCGCACACTGGAACTCTGACTCCAGGCAGGGGGAGGGAGGGGTGCACGGGGAGCCTTCACAGAGCCAGCTACCGGCCTGACAGGAGCTGAGAGGACACACACACATATGAAGACACACAAATATGCACGCACGCACACACACACACACACACACACTCACACACCCACATACACATGCACCCACATGCAGGCACATGCACACGCACACACATATATGAACAACCGCAAATATGCACGCACGCACGCATGCCCGCACACACATGCACACATACACACACACACACACACACACACACACACACACACACACACACACACATATGAAGACACACAAATATGCATGCACACACACACACACACACCCGCATGCAGGCACATGCACACGCACACACATATATGAACAAGCGCAAATATGCACGCACGCACGCATGCCCGCACACACATGCACACACACACACACACACACACACACACACACACACACATATACACACACACAGACAGGAACCTCACCAGTTCTGGCAGTCCTGGGACACACTGGACCCGGGGGGAAACACAGACCCCTCCCACTCACAGGGGCAAAGTGAGGGGGCAATACAGCGAGCGCCTGCAGGGGGAGCCAAAGGCAGGAGGGCAAGCACAGCAAAGAAGATTGCATGATGGATTTGTTCATATTTATGGTTATCTATATTTGTGGACTTTAATATGATGTTTTCATATTCGTTCATCAGCAATATTTTGAAATTATGTCCGCAATCAATCTGTCAAAAGAGTCTGCTTATCTCTCACTATCACATGCTCAATAAAGTTACCAAAGCCATTAACGAGTATAATATATAAACCAACAGTTTTGACTGCGGGAGCTTTGCAACAAATGGGACGCAGGCAGTAAAACATCCCCCCCAAACCAGATTGTGACAGTTTCAGGTGGCTGGAGTTTTCCACTGCAGTAGCTGTGGCAAGGGTCTCTTACCATTCCAGACGGTCCCGGGGGCGCAGAAGCAGCCCTCCAGACAGGAGAGGGCGCTGCAGTCTGAAGAGTCAGAGATTGCTGCGCTGCTGGAGCAGGTGGGGCTGCAGGCTGGGCCACAGGCCTCATACTCAAGACCGTCCTCACACTGAAGCGCTGTGGGGATATGAGAGGGGGACAAATGTGTGTGTGTGTGTGTGTGTGTGTGTGTGTGTGTGTGTGTGTGTGTGTGTGTGTGTGTTTGTGTTTGTGTTTGTATTTGTGTTTGTGTTTGTGTGTGTGCATGTGTGTGTGCGTGTACATGCGTGCGTGTGTGAGAAGGGAGAGAGATTGAGAGAGAGAGAGAGAAAGTGAGAGATATCATTGATCATAACCTATATTATTGAGTTTGAGTAGTGAGTAATTATCAACACACAAAACAGATCCTTCCATACTGTTTTAAAATGAATTATATAATATAGGCAGACACAAGGCATTAAAACGAATGACTTGAGCTACTTGAGCTACTCTCAAAAACAGTAGAGATAAATGTCTGAGCAATTTGGCAAATATTAATTGAATGAGTGAATGTGCTGGTATGTAAGCAATTCAGTAAATGTCAATCGTACGTATCGAGGGAAAGCAGTAAATGAAAAACCTTGGACCAAGGGCAAGGAAAAGGTACGCTGTGTGCCTCTGAGGACCATTCCGAATCTGAGTGAAATTATGACATGCTGTTCAGTGGTACTCTTTCAACCAGTGGTACTCCGTGATAGGCTTTCAACCAATCTCGTCCAATAAGTGTATCTCATCATTGCACACTACTACTACTGTGTATTCTGGAAATGGTGCATCATTTTGTGTACTGTGTGGGACAGAATAGTAAGGTGTATATGAATACAGCGTTTTGGGCATTTTGAGCGTGTGTCGGTGAACAGCCGAACATACGACAGAGATCTTGGGACCTCCAGCGGACGTAGACGCCTCTGCGGTTGCACTCCTCGGCGTAGACAGCAATGGCTGTGCACAGACACTCACAGTCCCCACCGGAGTCACAGCTGTAACACAGGCCCGAGTCAGACACTCACAGTCCCCACCGGAGTCACAGCTGTAACACAGGGCTGAGTCAGACACTCACAGTCCCCACCGGAGTCACAGCTGTAACACAGGCTGAGTCAAACACTCACAGTCCCCACCGGAGTCATAGCTGTAACACAGGCCCGAGTCAGACACTCACAGTCCCCACCGGAGTCACAGCTGTAACACAGGCTGAGTCAAACACTCACAGTCCCCACCGGAGTCACAGCTGTAACACAGGCCCGAGTCAGACACTCACAGTCCCCACCGGAGTCACAGCTGTAACACAGGCTGAGTCAAACACTCACAGTCCCCACCGGAGTCACAGCTGTAACACAGGGCTGAGTTAGTGTAGCAGTGGAGCTCCGATACATGCGTTAACACGCGAGCGTCTGCTACAGAATGTGACGTCAATAAGAGTATGATTAGTTCCCTTGACTGGGGATTCAGGTCTTTAGCTCAGCGAGCTAATCGTGCCTCTTGTTGCGTTGGGATCTTCAGTTCGAAACTCAGCAGCAGACCAACTCTGTTACATTAGCACAGGTACAGGCCCCAACAGAGTCACAGCTGTAACACAGGGCCGAGTCAAACAGCCTACTGTGTTGTTCTTGCTGCATTCTAGGCTATGTGAAGTACACTGCAGCCAGTAAGGCATTAATGCCTAACCAGTAACCGTAACATGCAATATAACATTTAACAGTTCAATGCTCTGAAAGCCACATATGAGAAATAACACATTCTGTGCTCAAAGAGCTCTTTATGAGGAGAATGTCAGGGAATATCAAGCACATTTTAACCAACAGAGCTCCACAAGGGGGCGTCAATAAAAACAAACAAAGACACTCACCCACAGGCGTCAAAGACACACCAGTCGTAGAACTGCTGGAAGGGAACCTCTTGGTGGCAAGGTGAGAAGATCTCGTGTGTGATCACGGCACAGCGCTTCCTGGCCCACGTCACACGGTGAGGGTTTATCTAAGGCACAGCGGATCACATGGGCATAATTTCCCCTTGTGGTCATGTTCCCCAAACTCATTACGACCCAGACTGACCAGTTTGTGCTTGCCAACTTTGTTTTAAAACACAGCTGACATACACAAGAAAATTCTCATGATGCTGCAGCAATGTTTCAGCAACCTCAGTACAAATGTTGCTACGAATTCACAGTAATATACAGGTAACTACCAAAATAAACAACGCAAATGATGGGTTCTGGCGGCTCTGTTATGGTGCAGGGTGCATTTTCTTGGCATGGTTTAGGTCCACTTAACTCCTTAGAGGGCAAGGGAAACGTCAATAAATACAAAGCCATTCTGAATGATAACCTTCATTGATGAGCATGAAAATGATGTAAACCATATGCCATGGCTGTTTTAGTCACCAGATTTGAACCCAGTTGAACACTTATCAGACATTCTGGAGCAGCGCCTGAGACAGCGTTTTCCACCACCATGAACAAAACACCAAATTATGGAATTTCTCATGGAAGAATGATATTGCATCCCTCCAATAGGGTTCCAGACACTTGTCGAATCTATGCCAAGATACACTGAAGCTGTTCTCGTGGCCCAGGGCCCAGGGCTGTGGTTTGGGAGGTGGGGATACTCACAACACAGGGGTCTCGGAGGTCCTGGCCCGTGACATCAGGACAGGACGGGCTGACCTTCCAGGAGTTCCCGAAGAGCTCAGCCGTGGACTCCACGATGCCCTGGCGCGTGGTGAAGTCATTCTCCGAGTCCCCGTCAAAGTTCCCGCACAGCCCCCCCACTCGCCCGTGGAACTTTGGAGACAGACGCACGTACACGCGCATGCCTGCACACAGGTGGGTCGGAGAGGGGATTCATTTCAATACCGTATTAATATGAGGGGAAATGTCAAAGGTAATTATTCATATTAATCAAAACATTTTGACTGTGGAGGTCTGTATCTGCACAGTGTCAGCACATCTCCCCCAAGGGGCAGAATAACAAGTAAGAGCTCTGCATATTTTCAGAATGAATCTACTTTGTTTACACACATGCACAATACATATTATTCATCCATTTGTTTTTTGTTTTTGTTTTTTTATTTGTTTCAGATTTTTTTTCCGTATTTTTCAAAGTTGAGTATGTGAAAAATGTTTGGCTCGTATAAACCGTTTAAAGAATATGGCCCCAGGTAGAGTAGTAGAACTATCACTTAAGGAAGCTCTTAAGGGAGACAGTAGTGCTGGAATCAAGCCACACATTCTGTGCTCTGCGGCGGAAATGATTCTGAGGCGTAAATGCACAGCAGCGCCCTCTAGTGGTCATACCTCCATCCCAGAGCAGAGTGACCCCGAGCCGGGAGGAGAGGGACACAAAGAGGCCGACCCGCCCCAGGCTCAGTCCGCTGCCCGAGTAGGTCTTGGGCAAACTCACAGGCATGCCGTTCACCGTCACCGCTTTCCCTGGAACCCACAAAACCAGGCAAATGACTTCAACAGCAGGCTGTGCCAATGACATTCTCTCTCTCTCTCTCTCTCTCTCTCTTTTATTCTCCCTTTCTCTCCCTCTCACTACCTTTCTCTCTCACTCATTCTCACACTCTTACGCTCCCTCACTCACTCTCCCTGTCACTCTAGACGTTCAAACGTTTCATCGGCATGGCGTACAACGTATACATACAACACAACTCTCTCTCCCACTCTCACTCCCTCCCTCTCTGTCAATTATTTTAATTCAAAACGGACACTTCAGCTCGCTCCACCGGCGTGACGAGCACGCTCATTTAGGAAACGACGAGCCTAAACGGGCCGAACGGCTTTGTTTTCGTCACCACGCATTCTCGTGTCCTCGTCGGCGTGTCTCACCCCTCAGCAGGTGTATGGCGGTGTTGCCCACGGTGACGGTGACGGACTTGGTGCAGGTGACGCCGGTGCTGCCGCAGGGCACGTTCTCGGCGCTCACGCTGAACAGCCCCTCCCTCTCCTGCACCAGCACGTACTCGCAGTCGCCCAGGAAGGAGAAGCAGCGCCCGTCGAAGGTCACGTAGTGCGGGTCGCCCGTGGCAACGCAGGTGCCCGCGCAGGGGGAGTGCCCGCAGTGCCAGCGCCGCTCCCGGCACACGCTGGAGAGGAACACAGAACAGGGCGTTGGGTCCTGAGGCGTACCCACGGAGAGTTTGTCCTCTACAGCTTCACCTGCAGCCTTGGCTGCCGAACTGGGGGAGGGGACCCGTTAGCGCAGGGAATTCAGTTCCGGGCCTCGAGGGTCAGGGTGTCTGCAGGTACCTGCTCCAACCACGGACCAAGCCACCTGATTTCACTTGCCTACGCTCACCTCCTGGACCAAGGAGGCGAGCACCGCGGCCCTCGAGGCCTGGGATTGAGTAGCCCTGCATTAGTGTGTCCTGAGATGAGTCGAGGTCGATCGTTAGCTGTGGGAATATTCAGTTCACTTCATAATGATATACTCCATAGTCACTTTCACCAGTCAAATTAAGCGTTGCAGTAGTTACATGCACTGAAGCAGCTGCAGTGTACATGTAGTTGTTTTGACATATGTTAGAAAAATAGTTTCATTCCATAATACTGAACATACAGTATGCTTGGCTTAAATTTAACTTGGGGTGGGTCACAGAACATGTAGTTGTTCGTCCTGGGAGTCAAGGGAGTTCTGGGCTCAGAGAGTATGGGAACCATAAACTTAGTGGTGGCCGAGTTTGTGGGTGAGGCTCACCAGGTGTTGCAGTCCTTGGTGATGGTGTCGTTGTTGTAGTACAACCTGCCGTTGTGGTGACAGGGACACTCTGCTGGGGGGACACAGCGGTCACCCTGCAGTGGGACACAGAGACACACACACATGCACACACACACACACACACACACACACACACGCATACGCACACGCACACGCACATGCACACGCACACACACACACACACACACGTACACACACACACACACACACACACACACACACATACACGTACACAGAAACACACATACACACACACACACACACAAGCAAACACACACACACAGACACATTATTATTATCATTATTATTATTAAGCTAGAGGTAAAGAGCTGGCTGATTGCACAGGGAACTGACCAGCAACACAGTGTCCTCTGGGCAGACGCAGCCGTACATGGGCTCAGCGCAGGGTCCGGGGGTGTCCAGGCTGGAGCAGGTGCGCAGGCAGGAGTGGGGCGAGTACACCAACATCCCGGGACACTGGCTCACCTCGGGACAGCGCTCCTCAGTGCAGTTCCACGCCCCACGCTCACACACACTGCACAGAGACAGAGAAACAGAGAACACATGACACAGAACTCATGTGAGACAGACACACATTTCAACCTGACACAATCGTGAGATCTCAAGATAACGGACCCCCTCAGCAATACATCAAATATTTTTAAAAAGACTATGAGGATGAAAAGAGAATGAACTTCTTCTTCTTCGTTTGAGTATGTCCTTTTTCTGCTCCCCTAGGTTCGGGGCTGAGGGGCTATCCTTTTACCACCTCAGGTCTAGGGGAGGTTCACCCAGACTATATTTCAGGACACATCTCCAGCAGCCATGTCACCGTGTCGTCGTCCAAAGCCGACAGACCATGGATCCCATTGGGTGCCCGATAAATCGGGCAATCCAGGCTGACATGGTCTGCGGTTTGTTCCTCTGTGCCACACTCGCAGGCCGCGCATGAGGCCAAGCCCCATCTGTGCATTGATGAGCAGAAACACCCGACGCCGGTCCGGAGGCGGTTAAGCCTCACCCACGCCAGTCGGGGCAGGTCCACCCCGATAGGGGGAAAACCGACGTCTGGGATGAAGTCACGGAGTCTAGAGGTGTTCTTCTCCCACTCTGTGCTCCAGGTGTAATCCACCCACCGTGCCGCACTGATGTTAAGGTTGCTGCATTGCTGCAGGAGTTCCCGTGCGGCAGGCACAAATGGGTGTCTCGACTTGAGGCGCCGGGGAGGCTCAGCTGTTAGAGTGAACCTTTCATGAAGCAGATGGTTTGGCTCCATGGCCCGGCATGCGAGACGTGCTGTGGCTCCCACGTGGCGAAGCCCAGCGGGCTGGATGCCTGCAAGGATGGAGAGGTTGTCCACAGGAGTGGGACGCACTGTCACAATGCTTCATTGATAGGCGTATCAACGAGGCGGGTGTGGGCACTGCGACACCATACTGGCGCACAGTACTCACTAGTCGAGTAAACAAGGGCCAGGGCTGCCGTACGCAATGTTCTTGCCACGGCGCCCCAGCCTGACCCGAGAATGAACTGAGAGGGAGAGATGGAGAGAGAGAGAGAGAGAGATAAAGAGAAAGAGGCTCAAAGACCCCTAGCCTTCAGACCAAAAGGAAGGGAATGTTTAGTCTGTAAGGCTTATGTGCAATACTAATTGGTAAAAAATAAATGGATGCTTTTAGGTGGAACTGGTCTAGACAGTTATATAAGTGCTAGCCTCTTGAATGGCTAAAAGAGTATGTATTGTTGTCGCGGTCACAAGATTGTGCCATGGTTTAAAGTCAAATGTAACTGCTGCTGCACATTACATTTTTGGTTGACGGGGCCCACCACAAATGGGTTTTTACACCGACACCAAACCCCTTTTCCAAGGAGTCCTACTGAACAGAATGCAACACAGTGAAACAACACATCATTTATTTTTTTCCTTCCCACTTAACTGAGCCTCCCAGGTCACCACCGTTCTCCTGGGACCTGCACGAGGAGCACTGCAGCGAGCCCGTTACAGTCGGCTAATGACACAGGCACAGGCTTCAAATGTATAGGGCACAGCCTATTGTTTACATCTGTTACATTACCTATGCGTTAATTATGTGTTATATATATATCTATCTATATAAATAATGTGAAGGTGGGAGTTGTTTGTTTAGTTTCTCTTTTTCTGGCTTGGGAAGAAGACCAGCACAGACAGTGACCAAGCGACAGCACTGATATCTCAACTCACACACTCACACACTCCATAACCATCGTATTTAACCTGCAGCAATGAAGCAACTTGATAACAGCAGAGATGGTTCAAGGGTTTTAGAGCCATATGACCATCACATTATTCTCAGACTTGCAATTCAAGTAAAAAAAGAAAAGAAAAAAGATAACGACAGACTAAGATCCTGTTCACCACGGGGACACCTGAAAGAAACGTGCAGGTAGTTATAATATCATACACTACGATACATCCTGGACAATTATAATGAGTATAACTCCACTCACAGCCCCATATTAATGCACAGCCTGTTAATTGAGATAAAAGGGTAACTATGTGTCTGTGAGTTACATGGTGAAATATCAATATGATAATTGTTTTCTTATATAACTATCAAGTCTAAATGCTGATAATCTTGTGATCTTGACATTAAGTTAATCATTAGGTTATTCCGGAGGTGAGCCTGAGGTCTTGCGATCAGGAAATAACCTGATAATAGTAATAAAATAATATAATAATAACAATAATGTGGTCTCTTTTAAAGTCTGTCATATGTGTAGGATGTGAAAATGATGAACCACACAAATATCATCAATGGCTTAATATTACTCCCTAAATCTGAGTGCAAAAAATATGTTTTTTCAAGTGTTAGTGGATGTGGCTCTGCTATGACTGCGCTGGCACTTTGAAAGCATGAATTAATTCATTTGTTACCCACAGCCATTCACGGTGTGATTGCTGGATTTTGCAACTGTAATCAATAAATCCAAACTCCAAGTTGACAGACTCTGATCTGATCTGACTCAGGAATACGTTATGAATCTGCAAATGGAGCGCATGCATAGTTCATCTGGTTTCCCTCCTTGAGTCATCAAGTAAACGAAACACCCGTCACATTTCATTCATGCCCTGACCCAATTTCTGCTGAGTGGGTGTAAAATCTGGGGACCTGGTCTGGTGCTCATCTCAGCAGACGTGGTCATCTACTCCACCAGAGTGGCTGAGAAACCCAGACCTAGTGATCAAAATGTCCCCTTTCAACCCAGTCTGGAGAGAAATATTGAGTCTTTGGATGTTATCCAGGTATTCCACACACACACACACACACCACACCCCCTTCCCCCATACAAACACACACACACACACACACACATACCCCTCCCCCATACAAATACACACACACACACACACACACACACACACACACACCCCCCCTCCCCCATACAAACACACACACACACACACACACCCCTCCCAGATACAAACACACACACACCACACACACAACACACACACACACACACACACACACACACACAGATGCCCCTCCCCCATACAAATACACAAACACACACACACACACACACCCCTCCCCTATACAAATACATAAACAAACACACACACACACACATTCTCACACATGCATGCATCCTAAAAGAAATACACTTGTCCATATTTCCCAGTGCCTCTCGCGCTGACGTGCGGCAAAGAGACGCAATGAAATCAACCTATCCTGAGCAGACATGAAGCAGGCCCATAGGGTGATTTCATCAGAGCTCTGGAGCCGCTGCAGTTCCAGGGGAAACACTGTGACAGAGCTCCAGGTACACGTTTGTAGTAACAGCCTTATACGTCTCCCCTCCCAGCACACAACTGAAATGAGAGTGAGGGGCTGTGCAATGCAATACATTCATGGGTTCATGAGTATCCAAATTACTATGGGTGAAATTCAACTAAATATACAGGTAACTACCAAAATAAAGGCAACACTTTAGGGGTGGGAGTGCGACTCGAGGGGGGGTGCGACTTGTTGGAAAGGGGAGGCCCCAATGAGCACTCGTGGTACTGCACCCATTTAAAGGATCCCTCATTTACTCACGTGTAAAAATGCCCATACAAACATTATCACAAGCTGGATTTTCTAAAATCAAGATGGCATTCATCCCTGCACACAATGGCTCCTTAACCGGTCTAACCCGGACCGCGGGTGAGAAGCCTGCATCCTCCTTATCACCAGATCAAAGGCCTCTGCTGAGTCATGCAGTCGCCCCGGCTCCTTATCGCACACTTCACCGATCGTTTCAGATCAGAACCGCCACGGGGGTCAAGGTGCCAGTAAAGGGAATCAGGGCTTATCGCTACGAGGTCATAAATGCTGGAGGTGCCAGCGGCGACTCCCCCTGTGGGCCCGAGCATCTGTCTGCTCTGGGAGCCCCTTTCAAAGCCTGTGAGGACCGGAGCCGTAACAGGAGGAGAGGAATGACACATTCTGGTGAATTAAAGGCACGCTTTAAAGAATGAAAGAGTTAAGAAAACTTTGATCAAAATTGAAAGATTCTCTGAGTCGTAGTCGTTCATTGGCAGGTCGATAGAGGAAGATGCAGAAATAGCGGGCGTGGCGTCTCAGAGCCACTGACCCGGCTACCTACCAGGTGTTGCAGTTGTTCTGAATGGTGTCTCCCGGCTGGTGCATGATGTCTCCCAGCAGGCAGGGGCACATGCTGGCGGGCACGCACTGCCCCCCGTCGTCCTGCACCAGCCCTGCAGGGCACTGGCAGCCTGGCACACAGCCGCCGCCCTCCCGCTCGCAGCTCCAGCCCAGCCACAGGTCGGCACAGGAGCCCCCGCACGAGCGCCCGCACTCCTGGTGCACCTGTCCCCCGGAACACTGCACCGCTGAGGGGGGGAGACAGACAGGGAAACACTGACATCCAACAACACTGGCATTCTGTAACACTGAGGGACACTGACATCCTGTAACACTGGCATTCTGTAACGCTGAGAAACACTGATATTCTCTAACGCAGTGCACTAACATCCTATAAAACTGTCCCCCAGAACACTACACCGCTGAGGGGTGGAGACAGAGACAGAGAGACACTGACATCCTATAACACTGAGAGATACTGACATTCTGTAACACTGACAGAAGACTCACATTCTGTAACACTGACAGAACACTGAGACACCCACATTCTGAAACACTGACAGACGCTGATCATGTAAAACGCTAAGAGAACGCTGACAGCGTTTGACAACTGACAGAACACTGAGAGACACTGACAATGCAGAACATGAACTGAATACTGACAGCAGCTGACTCTGTAGGACACAGACAGACAGACATTGGGCTACCAACTCTGTAGAACACTGGCAGCCAGTGACACTGCAGAACCCTGAAGCTGAGGGAATGAGACACCGAGAGGTACAGACACACCAAGAGACAGAAGCAGGGAGGGACACTGACCCTAAAAAGCACTCATACCGTAGGCCGCTGACAGAATGACAGACACAAACAGGAATGAGAGGAATGATTGTATGGAACACGATTCAGAGCTAGCTCAGGAACACCGAACAGGCTGTGTGGCAGTAGACGCTCTTACGGCAGAAGGTGTGGTTCCTCCAGGTTACGGGTGCCCCCTCCACAGCACAGTGACGGGCGTAGGCCGTGAGGACGGTACACTGGCACTGCCTCTGGGGGGCGCACCCACACACCTCCATCAGGCACAGGCGTAAATAGGGCTCTCTCTCCACCACGTCATGGCAGGGCTGCAGGACAAACAGAGAGAACCACCATGACCACACCTACACACAAAGGAAGCATCCACACGCTCACATACGCAGCATAATATGAGCTGGTATGACTGTAACATTAAGACAGAATGACTACAGGGAGGCCATCTTGCCATTAAGTAACATGTGGATTTCAAACTACAAGCATAACATACAGTGCCTTCCAGAATTATTGCCATCCTTGGTGTGTAGTATTATTCAAAGAAAAAAAATCCTTATAAAAAATTGACACACACACACACACACACGCACCTGAAAAAGAGGACTGTGAATGACGTTGCATATGGTCTCGGCGTACTGTCTCCTCTGTGTGTAGGTGCCACAGGGGTCCGGGGGGGCTGCTCGTGGGGGGAGGCAGTCGCCCCTGGTGAACTTGCCGGCGAAGGAGGAGACGCTGCTCTCCACATCCCCCTCAGGGGTCGTGAAGTCATCATGCTGACTCCAGGTCAGCGTGCCACACAACCCTCGAACCTGCAACCACAGCACACTTTAGAGCAATGTTTTTCTTTTCCATAACTTCCACAGTGGTTGAACATATAAGAACACAAGAAGAACATAAGAATACATAATGACAAGAACAGGCCGTTCAGCCCATCTAGGCTCGTCATGTCCTAATCCAAAGAGTATCCAGTACTGCATCTAGCCTAGACTTGAATAGCCCAAGTGTTTCTGCCTCTACTACCTGACCTGGCAAGCTGTTCCAGGCCTTAACAACTCTCTGTGGAAACATGCAGAATTTGCCTTTAACTCATTTCCACCTGTGTGTGTGTGTGTGTGTGTGTGTGTGTGTGTGTGTGTGTGTGTGTGTGTGTGTGTGTGCAGGATTTTGTGGCATATGTGCAGTGGCAGGGTAGGAAGGCTGCACTACCCTCACAACTCCCTGCCTTTATATTTCATGTCCATGTATTTACTCATGGTAGTACATTGGTACACGTGACACAAAGGCCTGAATTAACTCAACATTTGGCCTTTAGTTTGACTTATGCAAATGCAAATGTAACTTTTTTCTTCGCAGGCAGTTTGGTGAGTCCAATTTTATGATTGCTGAACTTATTGCTAAGCTGTTTGAAGAAAAAACAAAAAAAATGCTTAATTGAACTGTGAATCAAATTTAAGGACAATGTTGACTGAATGGATGCCAGTGTTAGCCTGCGTGAATGGACTTGTGAACTCGGTGAAGGAGCAGGTGCTGGTCACCTTGTGGGCAAAGCCGGGCTGGAGGGTGATGAGGGTGAAGGGTCCGTCAAGGTGCCACAGCAGCTGGGCGCCGAATGCCTGGACCACCAGGAAGGAGGAGGAGGCCTGCCGCACGACCAGGTCTCCCGTCACCACGGGCAACGCCTCCCTTTGGCCGTTCACGGTCACCCCACCTGAACGCTCACACATAGGATTGATCATGTTGCCATGGCCACACAGAAAGATGTACGGGATCGCATGTCTCGGTACTACACCTATGTGAGGAGAAAAGGGGAACGCAGCCCCTTGCGGTCGTTGTCTCAGGTGTGTGTGTGTTTCAGAGAACCGCCCCACTCACCTGTGTGGCTGACGGTCACTGTGGTGCGGAGCGCAGTGACAGACATCTCCCGCAGGCACCTCTGACGGCCCCCTGTCCCACACCCTCCAGTTTGTATGGTCACCAACAGCTTACTGTCCACAAAGTCCTGCACACACACACACAGGCACGCACACACACACACACACACACACACACACACACATACACACACGCACACACACACAACACGCACACACACACACACACACACACACACACACATGCACGCACGCACACGCACAGGCACGCACGCACACATACACACACACACATACACACAGAGATACAAATACACATACACACGCAAGCACACACATATATACGCACACACATACACAGAGGTTTCAGGTCTTCAGTCTGAATAACATCTTTATACTTAATAATATCACTGTTTCTGTGGCCTTGATCAATTGTAGAGTACAATGTACTTACTAATACAAGTGTTGGCACCCTTGTATTAGTAATCACTCAGTCCACTTTGGTCAAACGACTAATACAAGGGTGCCAATACAACATACAGGACCCTGACTGGAGTTCACATGAACCACAGATGAACCATAGAAACTCCTGCAGTGTCTCAGTTCTGTGGCCTGATCACATGATCTGGTTCTGGTTCTGGGTTTGGGTTTGGGTCTTTACTGCAATTCTTCAAAGGAATATTGTCTCACACCAAGACAGAACTGGATGCACCAGACATACAGATGAATACACATGATGCTTCCAGGGCACGTTACATTAATATACACGCTTGTGTCTCACCTCCACCACTGTGAAGCTGCAGTCGCTGCCCTGCAGGGCGTATCTCTTACTGTCGAAGGTGGTAACTTGCATTCCACCCAGCAGGGTGCACTGAGCTGCGCACCTCTCACCCGAGCACTGCCACTGTCCTGCTTTACAGACACTGGGAGAGACAGACAAAGAGAGAGAGACATAAACACAGAATTTACACAGAGAAAGAGAAATCATTGCCACAATTGCTGCTACTGAATGAGGAAACATATACTTACCTAAAAGTGTATACATTTTAAAGTGCTGGACCCTGAGTTGTAATATCACACACATGTGCACATGCACAAGCACACACACACACACACACACACACACACACACACACACACACACACACACATATACACAATGGGCCAGATGCAAGAACCACTTTTATGCAGAAATTCGTTCAAGAATTTGCCGCATTCACCAATATTCTCGTATTTAGAATTTTCTCTAAGGTACGAACAAGATTTACGAGTGGTCCAGAGCTGTCCTAGGAGTCATAAGTACAATTTGCCTGCCGTTCTCCAAAGTAAAACAACTTTGTTTTTGACTAATGGATTGTGTCTATTTCGTTACTTAGAAGAACTGTTGAGTTTGAATATATAAATTACACGATAAATGATAGAATTCATCAGTGACGTGCCGTCAGGGGAGGCAGGGGAGGCCGTGCCTCACCTGTCATCATGGAAAGAAAAAAATGAATTAAATGGCTATATTTATCCAGTGATTTGCACTATAAAGTTATTTTTTTATCTAACTTCACCAGTTTTAGATTATTATTTTTTTAATTTTTTAATTCAAAATCGCCGAATTTTCACATTTACTGTTCAAATACTGAGAAGAGACGTGCTGTGAGGCAGCAGCTAGATGAGCCTCACCATGGATTGCGCAATGACTATGCAGTGAGACCGTATTGCTGTCTCTCTGTATGTCGCTATTAAAATGTTCAAACACTTTTGCTATATGAATTAAATTTCCATAGTTTAGCTGATGTATATAAAGTACAGTGTTTTTTTTGTCAACAACTGTATGTGTGTAACGTGTTTCTTGTGCTGAGCAATCATAAAACGGCTGCGAAGAGGCACTAAGTGAGGCACGCAGTTCTCCTGCCTCACGGTAGGGGGCACTCGTCGTGATCCCAGTGATTCTTCTTGCGACTCCTCGGCTGCAGAATAAGACAGCAAGCTACGATCTTCGGTTAGCACAGTGCTTCTCAATTATTTTCTGTTACGCCCCCCCTAGGAAGAAGAAAACATTTCGCGAAAAAAAGCTGAGACCAGTTCGTTTATTTCGCGGACCGGGGGGGGGGGTGCTGCGCGAAAAAACGGGAACCGGTCCACGGTGCTAAAAAGTTTTTTTTTTTTAACGTTTTCTTCAATTTTGCGCCCCCTCTTGCACCCCCCACGCTACGCCTCTGGTCACACGCGCCCCCCAGGGGGGCGCGCCCCACTATTTGAGAAACACTGGGTTAGCAAGTAAAGTGCCGCCATCAGTTTATTTTTTCGTCGTGTCTGGCCTTACTTTCACAATGGAGGATTACATATATAAACTCAAACAATTTTCTAAAATGGACTTTCAATCGAAGCAGGAGGTAAATAACTAACGGAAGACCAACGCCGGAGCTAAAGGATTTGCTTCAGACTACAGTTTCTATGACCGATTTGAGAAGAAATGCAGCGCACTTGGCCTGACAGAGAGTGGAGGCAGACAGTCGATTAGATATGAACGAAAACGACTGTTCTGTAACATTCTGGATAACATAAGCCATCAAATGAAGGCTAGGTTTGATCATTTTGGTGAGCTGGCTTTCCTTGGTTTGGTGGATTGCGCAAAATTCCGTGAAATGTTACAACATTTTGATGACACGAAACTGCAGAGCCTGTCAAAGTATGCCAAATTCTTGGACTTTGTGGAACTAAAGGCGAATCTCGTTGGACTGTATAGCTCACAAACGGTGAGGGATGAATGTAAGTCTCCTGGACAGCTTCTTAGCTTTTTGGCCCAGAAGGATCTCATTCAAACTGTTCCTGAGGCGACAAAGTTGCTCCAGCTAGTGCTCACTATTCCAGCTACTACAGCATCGGTGGAGCGGTCATTCTCAGCACTGAAAAGACTAAAAACATACAGTCGGAACAGGACTGATCAAGGACGACTTTCTTCCTGGCAGTGATCTCCATTGAGACAGAGAGAATTTTAAAACTGAAGGAAGACAAGGAAAACTTCTACAAACAAGTTATCGATGCTTTTGTTTTGAAGGAGCGGCGCATGGACTTCATTTATAAGTAACGGTAAGACCATAATAACGTTTTTTTAATTAAATGTGCTTTTTGTGTGCTACAGTTTGTAAGTGTAAAGAAAGCTGATATGACATTTTAAACATAACCCGTTAACTGCTGCCAATCAAATGGTGAATAAGCTACTCTGTAGGGTTCATATGTTTGTAAATCTGATTGTGATGAAGTCAGTGCCTCACCAGCCATGAACCTCACGGCACGTCACTGGAATTCATAATATATAATCATTTTGAGAATATCCTGTTTGACAATTGTAGGCCTATATTTGACTGTTTTCTTTTCAAATTGTAGGATAATATCATTCCTATGGAGGCTATGGTATAATACTACAATATCTTGGAAGAGAGCGCGTCTTTAGAGAGCGCGCTGATCTATTTGCAGAGACAGACGAATGGCTAGTGTCGCGTTTTCCATTACCATGGGCTGTGCTTCGCTGTCAGTCGCTGTCCAGGGGGACATCCGTTGCAACACCGGACAAGGCAACCTCGCCAATTATGGCGCGTATTCGCTCGTTGGTGTGCGTAACGGAGACTTCCTCCTGACCCCCTCCGGTTACAGTCATGGATCGCCTTGCTTTCGCGAGACGATTCTTTGACTCCAATTTAATTTCACACCATTTTTCTGTGATGCTACGGGCAACAGATGATACGGCGTTAACTGCACAAGTAATTTTTTCCCACTCCATGGTTTTAATAGGTCCCTTAATTCCACTGTTGATGATCTTAAATAGTATGTGCTTTTGGTTACTTATTTCAGATCAATCTCAGAGCTCATACAGTTTTTCTTCTTGGTTTTGTTCGGTGCCATTGTTATGAATGACTTTCCTATGAAAATGGGGCGGGACGCCTAACCTTATATAGCATTATTGGGGCGTTAATTATGCTAATTCACAAATCACATGAACGCGCACTCATTTAAGAAGACGTGGCATTCAGCATGTTTACGTTGTCATGTACGACAGTTTTCTGAAATTACGAGCGTTTGCTGAATCTGACGTGGAACATTCGTAGAAGTCACCACACACAAAAAAATATGAGAAAGATACGATACAAATACGAAAATGTTCTTGCATGAGGCCCATTCTCACACACTCACACACTCTCATACACACACTCTCTTTCACATACACACACACACACTCTCTCTCACTCTCACACACACTCACACAAACTCACACACTCTCTCACACACACATACACACACACTCTCTCACTCACACACACTCACACAAACTCACACACTCTATCACACACACACACACTCACTCACACACTCACACACACACACACACTCTCACATGCACACACACACTCACCAGGTGTTGCATCTCTGTGAGATGGTGTCCCCGGGCTGGTAGGTGTGTCGGCGGTGGAAGCAGGGACAGTCCTCACGGGACAGACACCTGCCGTGGTGCAGGTACCGACCAGGGGGACACTCACACCCCCCCACACACTCCTCCCGGCACTGTACCGGGGCAGGAGGCAGAGGGGACGAGCAGCTCGGGGGACACGATGACACACAGTCAGAAAACACCTGTCCCCGCGGACACACCCGCTCTGATGGAGAGAGAGAGAGAGAGAGAGAGAGGGAGAGAGAGGGGGAGAGAGGTGAGAGAGAGAGAGAGAGAGAGAGAGAGAGAGAGAGAGAGGGGGGAGAGAGGAGAGAGAGAGAGAGGTGAGAGAGGGGGAGAGAGAGAGAGAGGTGAGAGAGAGGGGGAGAGAGTGGTGAGAGAGAGGGGAGAGAGGTGAGACAGGGAGAGAGAGGGAGAGAGAGAGAGAGAGAGGTGAGAGAAGGGTTGTCTGGGTCATTGGTCCCCAGCCCTAGCCCTGGAGAGCCACAGGGTCTGATGGTTTTCTGTTTTCACCTCAAAATTAATTCAAACAAAAGAAACCCTCCAGGACCAATGGTTTGGGTCAACAGATGGCTCTCTGGCTCTTATCCAGAGCAACTTACAGGTTTTTTTGCATACAGTACAATCCATTTGTACAGCTGAATATTTTACTGCAGCAATTCAGGTTAAGTACCTTTGCTCTCAAAGGTACAACAGCAGTGCCCCACCTGGGAACTGAACCTACAACCTTTGAGCTGCAAGCCCAGTACCCACCCTAACCATTATACCACACTGCCACCATAACATAAGGTTGTGAGATTTGGGGAGGGTTGTGAGGCGGAGGGGAGGGATCCTACCACACAGCTCCGGGCTCCTCCAGCTCATGATGAGGTGCTGTTGAGCGCACTCCCGCGCGTAGCTGGCCAGGGTGTCACAGGTTCCCCCTGCCCGCTCCCCCTCGCCCAGGCTGCAGTGCAGGTAGAGGCAGGTGTCGATGTAAGCCGCTGGATCCACCTGACCAGGCCGGGGGCAGAGACACAGTCAGGGCAGGATCGAATAACAAGCACATACTGTACCACGTGATCACATAAATCAGAAGTGCTCTTTTCTCTCTCTCTCTCTCTCCCTGGGAAAGCACAGCTGAAGGTCCTTCCCGTAATCGCAATGTCCTCCGTTGATTCATCCTCCACAACGCAACCAATGCAACAATGCTTCTGTACACTCTGTGTTTACACACGTTTCCCGGCACAGCTGGCACAGCTGGCACGAGCAGGTCAAACAGAGTTGGTATTGAGAAAATTCCACAATTCCACACCCCAACCTTAACTTTTAACACCTTAAAGGAATACCCCAAATCACTTTCTCCAAATTACCTGGAATGCACTCAACCATATAAACGTATATACGTTTCCGTTTATCAAATGACACTATTTAAATTCCTGTCTCAGGTCTGTGTTTGTCTCTTATCAGATACTGTCTGTCTGTTATTGTTTTTATTTAATGTTGTTATAAAAAACATGTTTTGGGGGGGGGTGTTCTTATGTGTTTGCAAGGGGTGGGGGGACGTTGGATCTTGAGGGGTCGCATGCATAAACATAGGTATTGTCCATGAAATTATAATAAAGTTGACCCCCAAAGTGTAGGGGGGGTCCTCCTTGGGAAACCACATGGCCGATTATACATGGCCCTGGTGGACTCTGCTGCTCTCAACACCTAACACAGACCTGCCCTACACCTGCACAGTGCTGTTCAACACCTGCACAGTCCACATTTGATCCTCAGCATGCATCACTGCCCTAACAACTAGCTACCATCTGTGGGATTCACCAATCAGAGGAGGCTCAAGAAATCAAAAATCAAAAAGGGAAAGATGACTGCAACGTATTTGTGCGCCACAGTGTGGAACAGCGACAAACATGTCTGTCATTTGGTTCCGGGTTTTTGTACTGTTATAATAATGGGCAGTGGGCTCTGAATGCTGATGTGTGAGTGAGCTGGTCGGTTGGTGTCAGAGGTCACCAGTGTTTTATGTGTGGGTGTCACTGTCCCTTCTCTTACTCGGTGGTGACACTGGGAGAAGGGCCGTTCCAGCAGCCTGTGGCACAGCAGCTCCGCCTCCCTGCGGAGGGTCACATCGCCCACAACGTCGCAGCTGTGTCCCAGCTCCGCTGCGTCACTGCACCCCTGGGGGGACACCAGAACATAACATACAACAGGGCTGGGGGAAGGAGGAGGAGGGGAGGGGAGGAGCAGGAGGAGGAGAGGAGGGAAAGAGGGAGGAGGAGAGGAGGTGAAGGAGGAGGGGGAGGAGAGGAGGAGGAGGGGAGGAGGGGAATGAGGAGGTAAGTAGGAGGAAGAGGAGAGGAGGGGAGGAGGTGGGGAAGGAGGAGGAGGAGGGAGGAGGAGGGGAGGAGGGAGGAGGAGAGGAGGAGGATGAGAATGAGGAGAAAAGGAGAAGGGGACCAAGGTGACCGAGACAGCAGCTTGCTCCATCCATCGTACCTCCGTCTGCTGGTCAGGGACCCGCCATGAGTTCCCGAAACTGGCAGCGTACTGGGAGACCGTCCCTCCCACTGTGGTGAAGTCATCTGTGCATGTGTGGGGAAAGATGAGATTAAAGCCAGAGAAAAGCAAGGAAGGACAAATACACTGACCTGGGGCCTGTAGAAAGGTCTGCTTGGGTCCTCTACGCTGGGTCAGAAAAAGCTCTTTATTGTGAGGTGGTATTAGTCTGTTATAGGTTGCTGGCGTTCGATTCATTTGGATCCATACAAACGGCAGAGAGTTCTAGAATGAGACGCACATTAGCCAAGGGCTGCCGACTCCCCTCACCATCTGCGTTGTTGTTGTACACTCCACACAGCCCCCTAGTGGCAGCGAGGTGCTCTGCAGTGACGGTCAAGTAGACGCTGTTGCCCATGTCAAACTTCACCCTGACCCCTAGCCCGCTCTCCACGAACACAAAGTCCCCGAGCCAGTGCACACTGACACCTGCACGGAGGGACAGAGACACAGTATGGAATTAAGACAAAAATGGCAACCAAAGGGCGCAATGCAGAATCGAGTATTGCCGAGTTACACATATGAAAGAATCAATTATGTCTCTAGGATGACGACGGTTCTGATGGATCGCACCATTCTGGAAGAGGGCCTGGCCTTGAGGAACCGGCTGGCCGTTCAGTGTCATATTCCCGTGTTGGATTGAAACTAGGTCCAGCGCCAACATCATTCTCAATGCCTGTGAAGCAACGACAGCATACAGTCATTTGATACAGAGGCAACGCCAAACGGTACTGTTTCAGTGTGTAAGCAGCTCTTTATCAGTAGGCTTTCAATATTTGCAGGCTTTTAATGGAGAACATGTCTATTTTTGTGTCTGACTGCTTTTAGAAATATCCATTCACATGCACAATACAGATGTGATATTCATATTCTGTAGTTAACCTATTTTGAACTGCCGGCACAGCATCCACCACAGGCATAAATGTTTTCCTGTGCTGTTGAACTACAATGCTGTGTGCATGTTCCCGATAACATTTGAAGTCCTCTGAGATTGAACTAGCAGAAGGTTTAGCGAAGAGAATCAGATCTTCTTGACCTTGCTGCAGCGCGCCTGGCCGTCGCAGACAGTGCTCAGGTACACAGCCCAGGTCCCGTCCATTGAGGAGGCCATGATGTAGGTGCAGCTGCCCTGGAAGTGGAAGTGCTTCCGGTCGAAGGTGCGATAGTGCGCCCCGCCCCACGCCAGGCACGTGGCGGAGCCCTGCGGGTCCCGGAGCGCCCCCAGCGCCCCCCCGCGACGCAGGAGCGTGGACGGGGAGTCTGTGGATGTAAAAAGAGAGTTTGGCTTGTTGTCAGAGGGTATAAGACTTGATCTGACAAAACCTGGTTTCAGCTCTTTTTAAACAGCCATGATAACAGGTATGAAAAACCTCCCTGTAGCAGTGATTCAGGTAGCGATCTCCGAAATGATTCGGCCATTCAAAACAACTGGGTAAAATGGGTCAGAGGTATGTGGAGTATCCAGCTAGGGCAGTTGTCCTTGGTACAGTGTGGTGATGCACCCTGTGATTAATAATGAATGCTGATCTTGGCAGTGCCATGAGTCTCATGGGGAGACACATAGTTGGCCATAGTGTTGCCCAGGGAGGGAGGATTTCAGTCAGTAGGATATTCCCTTAGCGTGCATCACTGCCCTAACAACTATCTACCATCTGTGTGATTCACCAATCAGAGGAGGCTCAAGAAATCGGACTTTTTAAAGGGAAGGGAAAGATGACTGCAATGTATTTGTGCGCAACAGTGTAGAACAGCGACAAACATGTCTGACATTTGGTTCCAGGTTTTTGTACTGTTATAATAATGGGCAGTGGGCTCTGAATGCTGATGTGTGAGTGAGCTGGTCAGTTGGTGTCAGCAGGATATTCCCTGTGCCATCACTCAATAGCGCCCCCTCTGGTCAACTGGAGACTTGTGATCAGCTTGTGCCGGCCACGCTAGTTGTGCAGTCCTAAATTGGAATAACCGCGTAGCTCAGATGGTTTCAGAGGCAGCACATGCTAATAAGTACACTTTAGCATTGACTGAGAGTGTAGCAATTGGACAGGCCTACAGCTACAATTGGGAATTCCAAATTGGGAAAAAATTATAAAGGGGGATGGGTTGGTAAAACTCATCTTAACAAATGTATGGTTTTGTTTTCAAAATACCTTGAAACCACTGAACCACTCAAGAGTAAAATGTGTTTGGCGATTGCTAGTGTTGTTACATTGAGCGTACGGTATCGCACTTAAACCCTTTTTTACATGCATTTACGAATAAAAAACTTGTAGATAAAAACAAAGGGGAGAGAGCAGACAAACCCAGACAAGAAAACATAAATAAACCAAATAAAATCCTGTCCTTAGAATACTAAAGTTAGACAAACAGCTCCTCCACACGAGAGACATACTAGACATGTTAAACAGTTAGAGACAAAGTCCACAGGGCAATGCGATGGCCTGCTGTAAACCATTGGCTCCAGACTAGCTAGTCCGCTGCACTGAAGCAGTGCATGTCGAGAGGGTTTACGATCTCTTTACTGCCCCAGGGGCTTGGATAACATCGGCAACTTGTCAATTTATCTCTTTATCTAACTTCACTGACTTTTATCGTTGCCTTTTATTAACTGAAATATCCTTCACACAGATCCACCTACGGTGTGAGTATTACCGTTGGATTCCTATTAAATCCCTTGATGTTTATTTTTATTTTTTTATTCTGTCACTTAAAAAAAAACTCCAGCCAATCCTGACACTTCACTCTAGGTCCCTCCTTCAGCAATGATCAATAGCAGCAGGGCCCACCAAGGTCGGGGACTGATCGAGTATTCAGGAGTCCCCTCACAAACTAAACGCCCTCGTGAGAACCACAGGGGTTTTGCTATTCCGGAGCTCAACGAGCTTTCATTGATGGGGAAGCAGCATACGTCCCATACATCCCAATTATTTCTGCTTCCAATATAGTAGACTAAAAACTCTAAATAAGAAAGACCCGTTCCTTGACAACAGTAATTATAATACACAGCATCGGAGGCCAGTATTTTATACACAGCAATACATATGCACACTGCACCCCCCATTGTGACAGATAGGGCGGCGCTGTGGCACACTGACCGGACAGCAGGGTGTAGGTGCAGGACAGACAGGTGTGGTCGGACGCGTTCCTCCAGCTGAGTCCCCAGAGGCTGCCGCAGCACTGCTCCAGGGCCATCAGGGAGGAGTCGTGCACCCCGGGGAACTCATCGCAGCTCCAGGTGGAGTAGCAGTGACCCCTGACGCCCACCCCTAAAATGGGCCCACGCACCAGACAGACAGATCAGCACACACAACACAAGCCATTTAAAAGTCCAGGACACACAAAAAAGTGCCTTAGAAATTAAAGGAAGCATGTACATAGAAGCTAGTACAAAGCTTCATTTCCAAATATGGCGCCAGTATAGAAGATTATTAGAAGATATTAGAAGCTCTGGTTTGGGGCCTCCCGCGTGGTCCAGTGGTTTCAACGTCCGACGCTGGCCACGGCGACCGGGGATTGATTCCACCGGCCGCGCCAGAATCGGCTCTGGCCGGGAGTGCCACCGGGGGCGGCAATTGGCTGTAATAATTGAATAATTGCAAATAAAAAAAGAAGATTCGGTTTGAAGAACCTGATGAAAATGTAAAGGATTTTCACTAAACTGTGATGTCTACCAATCATACAAAAACGCAAGGGAACACAACAACAAAAAATAATAACGTACGGCGATATGCATGCCTCTTATGACGGAATAATAACATTTGCTCAAAACTGAAACATGAGCCAGTCCCATACCATCTGCACAGCGGGGGCCGGCCCAGCCCTCACAACAACCGCGCACTGTTCTGTTCACCGCCTGGCTGTCCATCTCCGCTGGCCTGGTGACAGCAAAAAACCCAATACAATATAATACACCAATACACCAAACATGCTTCAGACTTACACACTAGAACAGGGGTGCCCAAGTTCAGTCCTGGAGATCTACTGGGTGTGCAGGTTTTTGTTCCAGCCCTTCACTAACACACCTGATTCGAACATTCATTGCCTTGACGAGCAGTTGATTAGTGGAATCAGGTGTGTTAGTGAAGGGCTGGAACAAAAGCCTGCACACCCAGTAGATCTCCAGGACCGAACTTGGACAGCCCTGCACTAGAACTTTAATTACATGTGGGCTGTTTCCCAAAATCACTCCATGCAATTTCCCTTTCAGTGGGAAAATACAGAATGGTATCACAAATATTCTATTATATATATATACGGTAAAAATATCACAAATATCCCAAAATAAAATAAAGCATCTGCACAGAAATATTTGGATTGTCCCTTTAACCCAGAGAAGCAGCATTGGTGGACTACAAATATGTTTTTATGAGATCCTACTGCCCTTGATGAATTCAGCTGCCTGGGGATAAGATTGCAAAATTGATGAGGTCATTCAGTAATGGGTGAAAGGGGACAAACAGGGTTTAAAATAATACATTTTCAGCTTCATTTTATGTGATTCTGCTTAATGAATTGCTGGCTTCACACCCAGCACTATTGTTTTTTATTGCATATTAAAGCATTTAAAGACCTTAACTTTTTTAGTAGCACCCAAAAAAGTGGGGAGAAGTAACATTGTTACATATATTCTTACAATAGATCATGTTCTTTGTGTGACTTGAAGGATCTGATTTGTCTGATCATCTGGTCCTATGTGACATACCCACCGATATACTGTACTACATTGCATGTTAATGTACTGGGAATGGGGAGATTTTCTCTCACTTGTACAAAAAGCAGGATGCGTTTTGGCCCTGTAGTTTGTAATAGTGTGCAATGCCATCATCCCCCCCGTGATCGTGGCGCATCCTGTCGACATCCAGCTTCCAGCCCTGCAGATTGTACTGGTACACGTTGGAGCAGTCCACTTCCCGTTGCAGACGGGGGGAGACTATCTTCTCCAACTGCTCCTCTACCGTACGTTCGCACCAGTGTCTGAGATACAGGGAACAAATTGAAAAGAGACTGAGTAACAGCAGAGATGTGGGCACAATGGAGAGGGCCGGGAAAATCAGGATAAACTGTCTAAATTACTCTAAATTACTTATTTAAAGAGGTGGCCAAACTGCTCGCCAGGGGAGAAGAGAGGAAACAGTTACAATTTAGGTACAGAGGAGACAGGAGAGTGACCTGGCAATCAGACTTGGCTGACCACCTGGTTAATGGCTAATCAATTTACCTGACGAGTAACCCTATTTCATGAACTGCAGGTGTCACAAAACATAAGTAATCAGGATGTCTGTTTCTCCTCTATTTAGGGACCCCCCCACACTTCTCTTCCCAGAGCACTTCAACCAGCATTTCCATACTCTCCTCCTATTCTACTGTATTTTTACCACGATCCCTAACTATTTCAGCATTCTTTACCATCTAGCTATCGCTATCATCGCTACCGCTGTCCATTCTACAGCCGTTCCTTCCTGTTCCCTTTTTATTTTTTCTCCTCTCAGGAATCTCACCGCCACTATTACGGTTTCCCTGTTTCCCTGTTAGCCTCGCTGCGGTCAGTCCTTACCCGATTCCCATCACCAGACGCAGTCCCAGCACAAGCAAAAGCAGCACCTTCATCGTGTTGCCGGATTGCCTCAGAAATTCCCCTGGACAGGCCTGAGATTTCAAGGCAAAGTAAGAGAAAGGGACACAGATCAGCAGCGCTAGTGCAAAGCAAAGTGAACTTAACGCTTTCTACATTTTTCCCCTGCCAAAATGTTCGATTGCCAAATTGAGAGCTGTGTTAAGGACAAATATTGATTAAATATATGTGTATCTGTAATTGATTTGTGGAGCTACAGTGTGGTCCAATCACATACAGCAACAATTCAAGAAACAAAAAGTCAATGTGCGGCAGGCTATAAAGTTGGATATATGAGTACATCCCAGTGTTCCCAAATTGCTCATTAAAAGAAAAAAACAATTTTATTAAAAAAATTAAAAAAATTCCCCCACTTTTCTCCCAATTGTACTCTCTTCTAATTCAACTACCCCTCCCCTTGTACTGCGAATTAGATCTCCCCCTGGGGCGGACAGCCAATTGCCCCGAACGGAACTCCTGGCCAGAGCTGGGCTGGGGCAGCCTGGCTTGAACCTAGGCTGCAGTGGGCAACCACTCAGGGTCCCACCAAATAGCCCTCTAAGACAGAATTTAAGTCTAGAAATGGACAAGTAAACCAGTAAAATACACATAAAGTACACTTCAATGGTTAAACACAGCATGCCAATTCAAATAGGAAATAATAGATAATGGAATTCCAATATTGCTCCTGTTCCCTAAGTTGTACAAATGTTCAACATGTACACAATACAACAACAAAACGAAACAAGTCTATAAATAAGAGTCCAAATAAATAAATAATAAAAAAATTCTGAAATCAATCTACTCAATGTCCTCTGTAAGCATTTTCTGGCAATAGTTTTTTCTCTTTGCATTTGATTAACATGAGGGTCAAAGTTCAAATTGAACCAATTTGTACCTTAGGTAATAGAGATCATCAAAACGGTGTGAGCAGATGAGCAGAGCCAGTTACCTGAGTTCTCATTGGTGCTCGGAGGCCTCCTCTACCTGCTCTCCCTGTCTCAGGTGTCGAGAGATTCTTTACAAGGAGTCTGTTTCTTTATGTCTGCTTGTTTATGAGGCTGCAGGCTCCCTGGCCAAGACTTTAAGTGGCTGGGGGGTGGGGGGTGTTCCGGGGGCTCATTGTGCCATCTGAGGTGCCGGCCATTGGAGGAACGGTCCCCGGGGGAACAGCTGAGGAGGTGGCCATTCGCCCTTGCCGTGTGACAGTGGCCGCACAGCTCCGTGTCAAAGAGTCTCTCGGAGGGACAGTTCCCAGGCCACACGGCCTGGAAGGGGGGGGGGGGCGGCGGGGGTTATGGAACAAGCGCAGCAACAGAGAGGTGTTTGTGCTGTGCTAATCCTGTAAAGAGCGGCTTTCAGGGGTGGATCTACGGGGCGTTTATTTAATAAAAGATGTCAATAGCAGAGGGAGGGGGCAGCATTCAGGCCGATCAACATCCTCAGCTTGAACCCTCAACCCGGACCAGCATGACACAAACACAGCTGCCACCACACTGCTGCCTGGCTGCATTGTGGGAGGCGCTAGGCGCCACCAACGCGCTCCTCACATAGGCTGCTCCCTGCCTTCTGCTTTTCATTAGCGATTCATAGTTACTGTATGTCCTTTCAGGAAATCCCCAAACTATCCACCGCACACACACACCTGCATGCGGCATGACTGCACCGGTTGTCCGTGAGTGTGGCAATAACGTTGAATAAGATTATAATTAAAATTCAATGTTAGAAATATGGAGCTGAGTTTCGGGCAGGTCAATAGAATCTGTGGTAATAACAGATGTTCTCTCTCCAGATGTAACAGTAAAGTTGAAATCATAACCATGTTTTTTGGGGGAAAAAATTAAACTCTTCAAAAGTGAAACTGCATTATCAAGTTGATTTTCCCAATCAGTGATCTACACCTAGATCTCTGCTTTTCTCTGTATTTAGACTCTTTATTGATCTCCACTTCAGCAAAAAAAAAAAAAAGCCTATTGTTCATCCGAGGTGCTGCTGTGTGGCTCTGACTGTCGAATTTCCTCACGATCAGTGTCTTAATTCTTAATTCTAAAACATTTATTAGACCGCTGATCAGGCTGCTTTCTGCTCATTAGAGTGCTACAAGGGCAAAGGCCCTGCATGATTTACTGATTTCGCTAAGTATGTGCTACCCTGCCTGTACAGAGAGATGAGTGTGTTTCCACATGTGGGAGGAGGAGAAACTGCAAGAACTGTGAAGGAGGAACATGAAGGACAGCTCAAACTAATGACCTGGCCTGCCCAGTGTCCAGACCTCAATCCCATAGAACTTGTATGGGACAAACTGGACAGAAGAGTCAAAGCAAAGCAACCCACAAGTGTCTCTGGAAATTGCTGCAGGAGAGCTGGGAAGAAGACATTTCCTACGGAAACGTATTAACCCAATGGCCCGTGTTTGTGAGGCTGTTATCACAGCAAAGGGTGGCTATTTTGAGGAGTCCAAGATTTAGGCACAATTTTCCATTTTTTGAACATTGCTTTGATGTTCCTTAAAATAAGAAACTTATACAGTGTAAAACATTGTCAATTATGAAATAAACCTAGTTTCCAGCACGTGTACTTCCAGCACAAACTTTTGACTAGTATATTACATGGTGAGCACCTTGTTGTCCTGTCTGTATCTATGGCCTATATTCAATTTGAGAAGAATCACAACCTCCCATGCAAAAAAGTAAACATTTTCGATGCTCACGTGACCTGTTACATAACCTGACCCCCACCTAGTCTAGAAATCTATTCCTGGAGACGCGACAAACAAGTTCAAGTTGGATTTGGAGTCAATAGTGACCTGGGATTTCTTCACTTTTATGACACGTGTGGTTTGCCAATCGTCCTGTCCATAAAGTGGTTGTTAAAAAGCAGCAGCAGAAGATCGGATCTCCACTGTTCTATGAGCGGATCACAAGGGAGACGGCTGCTGTCATCTTCTGTGGATGGACAGACGTCTGCAGAAACTCTGACACTGGGTATTTGGAGCCAGAGGAACCTGGAGGGTAGGAATACAAGGAAAACTTTTGCAATAATCAATACTGCATGGGGAGAGGGTTCATTAAGACGCGTCTCACGTGCAGAACACAAATATTACACTGCACTACGGACATGTGTGCAACTCAAGTCTTTGCTAGATTTCTGCAAATTACCAGTTACAAGACAAGTTATGCATGCTATGGGTTAAAGTTAAATATTCTCAGTTGCAATAGAATGCTACAGGCTCCAGTGTTGGGACGCAAAGCCATGGACGCAATCATGAAATGTGATTTTACTTTTTATAACACAAAATGTTATCATTTTTGCCTTTGGCTTTGAACAATGATTTATATTAAGTCATTACAAAGAAGATGGGCAAATGTGGTTTTGCTACAAACCAAATAATAATAATAATAATTTTTTAATTTATGTTTTTTTTCTCTCATTCAGCAATCAGCATTATGGGGAAACGGCATTGTGAGGAACGCCTCATGCCTTATAAAGCCTGAATACTTTTATTTCGAATCAAATACATTCACTGCCAGTATATTTTTCCTTGGGTTTTAAAACTCAAAGTTCATGGCCATATAGATGTTAACACATGATTAACTTCAGTTACCATAGCTAAAACCATAGGATATTTTCATAATGGAACACATTTTTTGAACATGAAACTGAACAGCCAGGACTGAAAAAACTGACTTCTCAATGTGGTCAGTATCACCAGGCAACCACTTGCAGCTATGTGCCTGTAATGAATTCTCTGCTCTGTGTCAGGTGTCTACAGGTGTCTCTACAGGTGTAGACATGTGGTGCCGCTGTCTCCTTCTCCTGTGCACACTGAGCGTGTCAGCTGCCAGCACTGCTTGGCGGATGAATGCTCTCCATGGGGCCTCTATCTTCGCTGATCTCACTCCTAGGGAGATGAAGAATGTGCACGACTACCTGATGAACCGCAAGGAATTGGGGCTCACCAGTGCCCGCAGCAAGCAGCTGAACAAGAACAGCATCCTGCTGATGGAACTGCACCTGCCCCGCAAACACGAGGCCCTGCGGGCGCTGGACAAAGGCCAGGCTAGGCCGGAGCGCCAGGCCCGGGTGGTCATTCAGTTTGGCAGTCAGGCCCAGCCCAACATCACAGAGTATATTGTGTCACCCCTACCTATGCCCAACTCCTACAAGCACAAGACCTTCAAGGATGACCGGCCAATCAAGTTTGAATCGCGGCCCATCTCCTGGGCCGAGTATGAGCACATTATCACCTTCCTGGGCAAGATCACGCAGAAGGCCCACAGGGTCTTGCTGGAGAGCACGGGCTTCTCCTTCCACAACTGCACTGAACGCTGTCTGACCTTCTCCGACATAGCGCCTCGTGGGCTCGGTTCAGGCGAGAGGAGGTCCTGGATCATGCTGCAGAAGTTCGTAGAAGGGTACTTCATCCACCCCGTGGGGTTTGAGCTGCTCATTAATCACAAGAGTCTGGACCCAGAGCAGTGGACAGTGGAGAAGGTTTGGTACAACGAGCAGTACTTCAACAGCGTGGAGGAGCTGGTGGAGCGCTACGACAGCGGCGACATCCGCAAGCTGAAGCTGCCGGAGCATGACGACCAGGACCTGTTCTCCACGTACGTCCCCCGCGGCGACAGCAACACACGCACAGATATACACGGGCCCAAGCTGGTTGAGCCCCAGGGGCCGCGCTACCACGTGGAAAATAACTTTGTGGAGTACGCCGGCTGGTCCTTCGCCTTCCGTGTGCGCTCGTCTGCCGGGCTTCAGATCTTCGACCTCCGCTACAACGGCGAGAGGGTGGCCTACGAGGTCAGCCTGCAGGAGGCCATCGCCTTCTACTCAGGTGACACGCCTGCCGCCATGCAAACCAAGTACATCGATGCTGGGTGGGCCATGGGCACCACTGACTTTGAGCTCGCCCCAGGCATCGACTGCCCCGAAATCGCCACCTTCTTGGACCTATACCACTTCTATGACACGGACAAGCCCATGCGCTACAGGAATGCGCTCTGCATCTTTGAGATGACCACGGCGATGCCTCTCAGAAGACACTTCAACAGCAACTTCAAAGGCGGCTACAACTTCTACGGGGGCCTGGAGAACCACGTCCTGGTGCTGCGGACAACGTCTACCGTGTACAACTACGACTACATCTGGGACTTCCTCTTCTACCAGAATGGCGTGATGGAGTCGCGAGTCAGCGCCACGGGCTACATCCACGCCACCTTCTTCACACCCGAGGGGCTCCACTATGGCACCAAGGTCTACAACTACGTCTTGGGCAACCTGCACACGCACCTTATTCACTACAAAGTGGACCTGGACATAGCGGGTAAGTTTAGTGTCTTAAAGTGTACTTCCAGTCATTTCTGGAATTGTACCAGCTCCTACTCGCTGGTTATTTTTAACCCACTTATATGTGAGATGAAGTTGCACAGTATGTATACTAGTATGTATAATAGAGCAAAGCCCACAGTTAGCCATTAGTCAGCCTGCAATTAGATGTTCTGTATGAGGTAGTCTTATGTTGAACCTTGAATGGCTAGCGCATGTTTGTTGCATACACTTTGTGGCCATTAAATGTCCCACTGCACTCTCTACAGGGTTTACTTTAGTGAACAGTGTTTATAAGAAGCTGTGGCTCTTATAAACACTGTTTAGATCTTCCTCTAAACTGCAAGCAATTTGTGGTCGGTATTCTGGACCTAACTTGTTTACTGTGCTCCATCCAGATCAGTGGAGAATGAGGAGGCTTATCCTTCACTGTAAAGCACTACTGAATTAAAATGTACGGCCATATATTAATGTAGGGTATTTTGACAATTTTTACATTGGCTTACTTGTAACTATTTATGCCAGATCGATACAATAATTGCATACTGTACATGAACTTCACGTTGAAAAAAATAATAACCATTCACAGGAACAAATGATTTGCGCTTGACAGACATTTTTTGTACCTTTCATGTTGTTGAGATTATTCCAATATTATTTTCTACTACATTACATTTAAATACAGACATCAAACATCTACAATGCTGGTTGACACTCACAGCAATAAAAATTGAAATACAGTGGTTTGGTAGCTTTAAATATGCTTTTGAACCCAACAAATGAGTGGCACCAAACAAAAAATTGCTTGGGTAATAGAAACAACCTAAATAAAAATATAACCTTGTATCACAATTATCCTAGACTATTTAATCTGCCCTAGTCAAGGGTACCCCTGTAAACTGTAAAAAGGATGATCAATCTCTCTGTTCAGGGCGGGAGAACAGCTTTGAGACTATGGACCTGGGCTTCCACAACTTCACCAACCCATGGAGCCCCAAGCACACCATCAAGCAGTCCCGCCTCATCCGCACACAGCACAAAACAGAGCGAGACGCCGCCTTCCGCTTCGGCAAGAGGTTTCCCCGCTACCTGCACTTCTACAACCCCAACAAAGAGAACAAATGGGGCCACAAGAAGGGGTACCGCATCCAGTACAACTCCCACGGCCACAGCGTGCTGCCCCGCGGCTGGATGGAGGAAAACGGCATCAGTTGGTCCAGGTATGCCGGAGGCTGTGCGGCTGGCTTTTGGGAAATGAGTGAAGGAATCACATCAGGAAGTCAGTCACTGTCCATCATGCAAAAACACTGCACCAGTACTTCTGGTCAGAGGGCTATTCAAAGTCTCTCTAGAACTAATCAGAAATGTATGTAGCGATGCATTATGAAAAAATATTTCCCATTACCGGGGTTGGACATGCCCATGGTAAGCAGAGAAGGTAGTGACTGTTGTTGCAAAACAACCAAGCTCTAGCTCTTATTAAAATGCATTCAAAAGAACCACAAAGGTAAAGTACGTAGTAGACACACAATAGCAGATAACCAGCATGAGTTCTGACCAAATGTATTTGTACTCTCACAAATCAGGCCCTATTGCCATTGATAGTATTGTCCTAAGGTTAATGTCACAACATGAAATACTACACCATGTCCTTATAGCCAGCACTCGCCTCCATTTTGTGCAGGTATCAAATGGCAGTGACGCGCCACAAGGACAGTGAGTCAACCAGCAGCAGCATCTATACCCAGAATGACCCCTGGGAACCCCTGGTCTCCTTCGAGAGCTACATACGCAACAATGAGAACATTGTCAACCAGGTCAGCAGAGTTCTTCATCACCATGGATACCAGGCCTCCTGCTGACCTATGAGCTGTGATTAGATTAGATTAGAAAAACATTTTATTGTCGTTTTACAGAAATGTATTTTGTGTTACAAAGCTGCTTTCCCTTAACACAGACACTACACACAACAGTACAGCTGACACAAATAATACAGTCACTGCAGTACATGTAACGGGCAATTTACATAGTTGCAAATGATATATACACCACATGACACACACACCTTTAAACATAGCACCAGGCCCCATTATTGCATGTTGCCCCAATAATTGCACAAGGCCAAACAAATGACCAATAATCTTAGAACGTACTCTCAGAAGTCTAGATATCTTAACTTTAACCACACAGGAATGCTATTGTACCAACATGCCATACCCTACTGCATGATGCTTTGAATGATTTATAATAGAAACATAAAAAATATGTTTCTGTTATAAATCATTGTGTAGCTGCTTGCCCCCAAAATATATTAAAATGATCCATTTAATACATTTTAAGATATAAAATTAATTCACAGTTACACTTTGATACAGATATAATGACTATGTTCATTACAAGACATCGCCATGTATCCCAAAACATTGGCAGGACGTTACCTGCTTTATGCTCTCATTATTAATCAAGACCTGGTGAATATAGGCCAAAGGCCAAAGTCCATCTCTCCTGTTTTTCTAGTGTTTAGAATCAAGGCATTTTTATTGAACCACTCAAGGCTGTTTACATCTTCGTTGTTGGAGGTAAAGATCATCTGTGTCAGTCATCAGGGATAGTAATGAAGACCCATCAGAGAATTTGATTAAAAGCTGTTTGGACACTATGGAAACCAGGACCATGGAAATTCACACAGGATGCCTGTTCTGCGTGTTATTGAAAATTAAATTGAAAATTATTTTTGACTTGACGTAATTTCAAAAAATTATGACTTTTTTTCCTTATATGGCTACCAAAATAATAATGAATTATGAGGGAATTTCATCTTTAAATACATACATCTTAATAATAATCTTATTAAAAAGCTAATGGGTAAATGGTCATCCATGATGGCTTACCAGGACTTCAGAGCCTTACTCGCCATGCTGTGCCAGTGAGTGTGGAGGTCACATCGTTTCCTTGCTCATAGTCTCGACCACAGATGATCTTCCAGAGCATCTGGAAAGGGAAGGTATCGTTTTTTAGATTAGGTTTGCTGAAAATCCTTCCATCTGATTAGTTCTAGCAAGTTTTATCCAGCGTTATATGTCAGTGGTTGAGTGGTTGTTTTAATCTCCGGACCTAATAGGAGCCCCACCTACACGAGATCATGATGCGTCAGAAACCAACTGACCGTCGGTTTAAAGCACATCACACAAAGCTGGGCAGACCTATCTCACATCAGAGTGTCAACCAGGTCAAGCTCATAATACCGTGAGGTTACAAGCTTGACAAGTGAGGTTACCTTGTTCATAACCACAATCTCGATAGTCAATGGTCTGCCGGCGACATCTACAGATGGTGGACGACACAACTCATAGATTATGTTGAGGATTAAGTAATAAATTATGAGATGATTGATTGATGACATAATGACTCAGCGTCTCCCTCACAGGATCTGGTTGCCTGGGTAACGGTGGGCTTCCTGCACATCCCGCACTCGGAGGACATCCCCAACACGGCCACGCCCGGTAACTCGGTGGGCTTCTTCCTTCGCCCCTTCAACTTCTTCGACGAGGACCCGTCTCTGGCCTCGCGCAGCACGATCATCGTCCGCCCAGGGAAGAGCGGAACGCCAGAAGTGCAGCGATGGACGCCTGAGGTGGTGGGCCACTGCGTTTCAAACAAGCCCTTCTTCTACAACGGCACCTACGGTGGTGTCTGAAACGTATGCTTCCACAGAGCTTCCCTCATCTCTGCATGAAAGAGGCTACAGACTATAAACAAATGGGTGTCGGTATCAACCGAATGAGCTCTGTAGCTGTATAGAACTCAAATCCTGAACTGAAAACAATGTAAATGTAAATGCAATGTTGTGGCATTGTTAAGAAACTTAACCTATTTTAAATGTGCCGATCCGTGGTGTCTGTAACTGCATTGCATTAATGTCTGAAACAACAATGTTTCATTATGTATGTTTTTTAACAATGTATTTGCTAATCGATTGATTCAAATGCTATATTTCATGATACGCATTTCATGAAACGTGATGGTTTATGACAATTTTTACAGAAATATTTCTTTTGCTTGATATGTATATATTTTTCAGAGCATACATACTATGGATGTCCTCAACGAGCCTTTGATCAAAACACAAATGATTGTTGATATGCTGCAGCCATGTCACAGGCACACATATCCCACATATCTCTTCCTCTTTGGACCTTGATTCTAGCATTGAAAACGTCCCTACATATGTATTTTATTAAAACTGAGAAATTGTGAGCAATGTATTAAAAAAACTAAAAAACTACTGTGAATTCGGAGCAGGTTTGGTGAAAACTACACCCTTCAGAAACATCAGCACAAGAGAGGTTGTTAATAAAAGACTCATTTATTTATTCCCCTCCATATGGGCATTGACTATATCTGTTAGGTTTTGTTTTCAGGCAACAAAGTTTACAGTTTAAGCCATGACATCAGTGAATTTAAATTGGGAAGTTAACCCAAACCCCTATGTATCAACATCAGACCTCTTTAGGAGAAGGGGAGGTCCAGCCCCACCCCTATAGCTGGAACGCTTACCTCCTGGTGTCGTAAGAAAAAGAGACTGGTAATCCCAACAGGAGAAGGTCTCCATGGACGGGGTTTAGCTGCCCAGAGCATCCAGGATGCAGGACGCAGAGGATCAGCTACCGCCTGGCTCCTGGATCCTGCCTGGCCTAGCGGGAATGCTTTCACGCCCAACAGGACAGAGCTGCTTGAGCAAATAGTTCCTGGCACTGTGTCTGGAATCTCCCAACAAACAATCCAGGATTCACCTGCGGGGTTGCCCTGGGAGACTAAACACACACGGAACTGAACAGAGCGGTATCCAAACAGTTGGAGCTAATAATAAAAAAAACACCACAAAATGTTATGACAGCGCTATTAAATTCACGTTTGTAACAAACACAGGTTTTTATTTTTTTTATTTTTTAACACCATTCAAAGGACATTTGTTTCATCACTACCAAGTGGGATAACTCATAAACAGGTATTTGATAAATACTTTGATCTGGCACAAATCTTTAGAATAGAAATGTATTTATTCAGTGCAAAACAAAACATCACATAAGACATAAGCACACTATTAGCTTAATAAAATGAACACAGCATCAAGATGGAGACACACAAACACTTTCCTTATGGCAGAAAGGTGAACAGGCAACTCTAGTTCAAATGTTCAGAACATAAAACTATTCCCAAAGATACAAATCTGTAGACTGGATCTGTCTCTAATCTTTAAAGAGGCTGTATTTCTGTCATCCTGCTTTATTAACTGCTACAAAACTGGAATGTTCCATCGATTCCCATGCCAGCACCAAAATAAAGTGCTATGATAATCAATGCACTTTAAATCGTTTGACCTTATCCTTAACCCCCAGGATAGTCCTGGGTACGCTTTCAACACCCAGGGCTTTAGCCCAAGACTAATCAGCAGATTTGAATATTCTCTTTACTTGTTATGGGTTCTCGCCACAAAGTAGATGCTAAGCTCAGGAGCAGGGTTAAGACACAACCCCAGACTAAGGTTGATGCTAGCCTGTTTTTGAGTGTGCTGGTGTGAGCCCAGTCCAGTCCAGAGCTAAGGGCTCCTTTAGCCCAGCTCCTTTAGCTCTTAGCCTGTCACTAGGCACAGAAGAGAAACCCTATGAGATTGTTTGTGCCTGAAGAGTAACAGAAGGAGGGGCCTGCGATGAGCGAGAGGGTGGGAGGTTAACATAAACAGGCTTTCTTTAGGCTTGACCATGTTAGTAATAGCCTCTCCATCATCACACCAAACATTTCTCGGAGAAGAACCCATTTTTAAAAGTGGTAGCAGTGGCCTATGTCCCCTACTTATCATATAAATGTAAGCAATAGATCACGGCAAGCCGTTTAGTAGTATAAAACTACTACTACACTACAGCAGAAATTGTGCTAATACCGCAGCACATGTGCTTCTGCGGTCTTGTAGTTAATGGCCACAAGAAAGTATAAAAAGGTATGCCTGCACCTAAGGGACATTTGTCAAGCAAATGCAGTTAAAATAGATCAAAGTGAATTGTGTGTTATGAGTTATTTCCTTAAATGGATGAGAAGTGGTTTTAAAACACAAAGTACACATTCAGTCAAAAAATGAGCACTGTAAGTAATCCGATGTATAATGTGCCTGGTGGCACATTCAGCTAAAAAGCGCTGGTTCACTTAAGGACAAGGTAGTGACACAGCAACAGACAGGGCAAGTTCTTACTTGGTTGTAGTGTAGCCATAAAAATATTGGTTTGGAAAAAAATCTAAATGCAGTGAGATGTGCTCAATTTAAATGAATTCATAATTCCTCCATGTGGTAAAAATGAACACATTGCAGCAATTGTGGAATGAACATTGTCAGAGAAGACTGAAAATAAGTCCAATGTCAGTTTTGTTTGCCTCCAGAACTGTTCACAAACAACTCATTCCGTGTTGTGATACTCACTCCATGTTGTGATACACAACAGGTACAGATCTCACAGTCTCAGCAGATCTGCAACGTCATATAAATATAATTATTATGTCATAAAATGTAATGATCCCAGTGTTACATTTCTCCGGTCCTTGCTCCATGCAAGCTAATTATCTAGAGAGAGCTGTTATGCATAACTGGTGTGTGATTGGCAATTTAAAAAAATAATAATAATTCTATCGGCCTTGTCATTAAACAGTGTAATTAGTCGTCTGAATATTACCGTTTCAATAAGCGTTTTCCTTCATAATTAGTCCCCCAAGTTGGATTTTATTGGCCTGTTAAAGCCTCCGAAGTCAAATAATGTAATTTTTTCGTGTATTCTAATCAGGAAAAAATGATAATAAAAATAAATGACCATCTGCAACTCGTTAACCTCACAACCACAGGAGCTAAAAGCAGTAACATTGCATCTCTGCTTCCTCTATATTATTGATAATGGCTATATTTGAGATACAGTTATATATAATACATATACGTACTTATTGCATTTTTACATTTTACATTTTAAGCATTTAGCAGACGCTCTTATCCAGAGCGACTTACAAGATGTGCATTAATACAAGGTAGGAACAATCATAGTAATCATTAAACGGTCACAAAGTCCTGATTTAAGAAGTGATATTAATTATTAATTAATTAAGTATATTATGCAATAGACTTGCTAACGCATTGAGCTTGTGTTGAGTATCACGCAAATTCATTTAATTAAGTTTTCACGCATCGTGATATTATGCGGTTTCTGTTTGCCAATAGACTTGCTTCAGCCTTATTGAGCTTGTGGTTTTGAAAATAAATAAAAAGTATCAATTGAATCGGGCGCAAAATCAAACTCATTTCGACAGAAAATCCAGGGGCGCCATTTTGTTCACCCCGATCCGCGAAATAAATGAACTGGTTATCACGCATCGTCGACAGAAAATGCGGCTCCCAGTGTTTTCTTTTGTTTGGCTCTTTGAGTGTTACGGGTTGCCGACCCCTGGCCTAGGTTACCAGATATTCTGGATTTTGCCAATGTGTTCGTGATTAAGTAAGTGTTACGCGGAAAACACGGTTTTGAGAAGAAAAAATGCACTCGAGTACCATCTAACTCAGTGGCGATTTTAGACCCTATTTAGGGGGGCTTTAGCTCCCCTGTCTTTCATCTCAGCCCCTCTGAAAATATTTAGTCATTCTTTTCTAAAAAAACATTTTTACTTAAAAAGAAATAGCACAGATAGAGAGTGGTATTTCAAGTTTGAGAGCGACCACCATTGCGGCGTTTCTGTTTTGGGGAATGTAACAGTAAATTAATTAAAAATGTAGGCTTGTGCTTTGCATATGTACATCTCACATTCTCATTGGGGGCTGAGCCCCGCTAAAAATCCTAGAATCTCCCTGATCTAACAAAACCCCAAAACAAGCCATGTACCATAACTAAACCCCGGAATACTCCTATAAACGCTTACTGTTTAGGATGTAGAGCACTAACCGGGAAATGCAGTGATTTAAGTTATTTTTTAATTAAACATTTTAACAGTGAAGTTGCATTAAATAAATTGACGTGCACATTTGGACAAGCAAATAGATGTTACGTTAGTATTCTGCTGACTCTGGAAATGTAAAATAATTGACGGGTTGTCTCTGCCATCTAGTGGTTGAAATCGAATAAATGTTGCTGCTATGCCAATGGCTACAGTTATACCAGTGCTGCCAATCTCGTCGGGTTTTTTGGCATACTTTCATTTTAAAATGCGACCGCAGGTATGTCCATTTTCCCCGCGGGTTTCCAGGGCTGTCAATTCAATTTAATGTCACTCAATGCTCCCATCTCACACGATCGCTCATCGCCGCACCTGTTGAGGAGTCAGGCATCAAAGTGTAATTTTGTGAAGGGCACATTTTGAACGACAATGCAACGCATTTAATCGCTTTCAATCACATTGCATCGACAAAAAATTGTAGGAAACCATGTCACAGTGTGGGGTTTTTTCTACCTCTAGGCCTATATTCTTACAGATTGCTCACCAGACCATTCAATTGACAACATAGCCAGACATGCCCAGCGATTCCTATGTACATGGGCCCCCCTTCACACGACACCTCCGATAAACGTAACACATCCGATAAGAAGATTATTTTTTTAATGTATAGCTACTGTATGTTGAATTACCTACCTACTTACACAATGATTGTTGACGTGTGTATTTAAAAAAATGAATGTTCTCGGGCAAAGGTGAGGCCCAACTCTGGCTGAGGGGTTGTGACATATGATCTTTAAGAGACATTCTGAGCTGTCTTTCAGGAAGTGGGCTTGCTGTTGATGCGGCGGGGGCCAAGGGGGCAAACGTCTCCGAACCTCACAATTGCAGCAATATAAAAATAGACTCCTTACTGGCAGGTTGTGCATGAGGAGGTTTCGAAAAATCTGCGTCCCATACAGATTTATAGCTGCTGTCAAGCTCTCGGTGCACGCCACGCCCGCAAAGTCTTTATCCACGGTATTCGTTCCAATTGAACGGGAGGAAGAGACAAACGAGAACGAATTGCGCTGCGCTTCTAGTCTATCTTACGTCTCTGCCTTACAGTAGGCTACAGGTGACTGTAATGAATGAAGGAACCCGCATATCACCGTGGTTTGGCCATCAAAGCCAACAATTCACCATCAACAATCAAAACCAACAATTAAGCATTCACTAATAAGGCGTAGCCTATCTTCAGAAACTAAAAACACAATCAACTACTTATATGCCATTCATGTAAAAAATAATAATAATCATCATAGACACAAGGAGAAAGGGGACATTCAATCTAACCACAATTGTGCTGTGTCCTTAACTTACCTTATCGTAACCTTAACTGTGTTCCTTGATGTGAAAGACAGTTGGGATAACAATGACTTTGGAGAACAACTAGGGTTATTTTTCTTTTATAGTATAATTAGCACTTCTTGGGGTATCAAATAGCTGCGTATTTGTAAACTGCATTAGTTTGGGAATGGCTAAGTGAAAATAATGTGAGCTAAGTGCGTCCAGGCTGTGTCTTGTAGAGTAAGTGTAATATCTAGGGATGCAAATATGAAGTTTTTTACGATATTCCATTACTCTATATTTATACACATGAACTAATTCGTGGTTTACTTTCAGAGAAAATTGTTGCTACATAATATTGTAATCTTGCAACATAAAGTAAGCTAATGCTTAGCTTTAAAATGTTTACCTGAACTGTGGAAAATAGATATCTTACCCATGTTCTGTTTACCTGAGATTTCTGGTGACAATTTTGAAAGGTATAGTATGTCCCCTGAATGTTGCTTTCAGAGTGTTCCCATGAATAATATTATAAATTATATATTTTAAGTAATAGAGGGTACAATTGGGGGAAAAATTGGATTTTTTTTAAAGCAAATGGAATTGTAGCAAAGTTAGCTAAAATTGTAATAGATTCAATCTACGTGTGCAAAGACTTTAGCTAATGGGGAGATGGCAGGGGTCTTTTTGACAGTGTTAGAGCATTAATAACTTGCTGATGCAGTTCATGAGGCCTGGCTATGAAACCACGCTGTGCCGTGGCCCAGTTCTCCAATGGAGGAAGGATCTTTCTGTGGCTGCTGGTATGTGAACTATCTCATTCCTCTTTGTCCACTTCTCAAAATAACCCGGAGCAGCTGAGACAAAGCCTGAGAGACAGGCACAGTTAGCCTCTCTGGGCAGGCCAACCGAACCCCAGGATGGAAAACGCAATCCCTTAACCCCCAGGAAGCGTTTACTCAGTTGGATTATAGCTGGAAAGTTCGGCCAACCTCATGGGAGACATTTTGTGGTTTTATTTTTATCTAAACGTAAATTCACGTGAGTCATGCCCTGCCTGTGACAGTGAATACACATGTGCACAGCCAGAGTGGGCATTGAACTGAGCTTTTTGGTTTGGAAAATCTGAGCGCATTTGAGCCTGTTGTGTGAATTCCCATCCATTGTTGTTTTTTCCAGCCTTCTCCGCTTTGTGAGATGAGCATTGCTGGCATCAGAGGACTCTGAACATGGACAGATATAACGCAACCAGAGAGGACAAACTCAAATTTGAGTTCAATCAATCACATTATACATGAGATAATAGAGAATTGCAGTCATGCATGCAACAGTGTGTGGACCCTACTCTAAACAGAAAACACACCTCCAAGCCAGTTGTAGTCTGCTCCCAGCCTAACAAGGAAATAAAGAAAATCAAAACATCAACAGTATTTTCCTTTGAATCATGTGTCCATGATGCGACTGTTAGGTCTTAGGTGTTGGGTAGCGTCAAACTGAGAAATGCCAAGCAGAAATGAAGGATTGAGACATCTCACTTTGTGTCGACCTGTGTACTGTGTACATGTACATTTCACAACAAAGGGAGCACACGTGGCATGAGACTGGTAGCATAGTGTGCAGTTGTAGCGTGGGATAGAAGGTGCCTTTCATGGCGTAGTGCTGACCCACTTTCACGCATCAGTGGTCCACTGGATTTACCCTTCTCCTGAAAGCTTGCTTAACAGGCAACCTTGGAGACTGTGCTGCCTTCATATAGGAGACATGCAGGACATAATAATGAATTATGAACAAATAACTCATATAAGAGAGGACTGCTTTTTCAGTTGATTCAATTGCTTGGGCCAGTGTTTTCCAGTAAAGTGATAAAGTGCTTATTAAAGTGGGTTTATTCTTGTTGCTTGAACTACAATATGTATGATGGTTGTTTATGTAATTATAGGCAGACATACATATGTAATATACATATAGATATCTAGCTATATACACAGATACACTTACATACATACATACTGTACATATATACTATAAATTCCCAAATGAGAATGAATGATTTGAACATGTGTCAAACTCTCAATTACAGAATTATATAATCTAGTATGTATAAGTAGGCCTATGTTAAAAAATGTTAAGCTAAAATAAAAGTACAGTACCCTTCGAAATAGTACACACACTTGATAAAGATGAGCAAAGAAGGCTGTATAAAATAAACAATACAGGTAATGATCTTTATCGTATGCTCAAATAAATGGAAACATTACAGTGGGTATAGGTATTCACCCCCTTTGGCACTTTTCACATTATATTTTCTTACTTCAACATGGATTTAATTGGGATTCTTTGCACGGATCAACACAAAATACTCTATAATGTCAAATAAAATAAAAATAAACTCTTCTTGCTTTCTGTTAATTAATTACAAACAATACAGCTCATTATACCACGGCTTAAATACCACGAGTAAATACCCTATTCTGATTGGTCGATAGGCTGTTGATTATTTTCCAGGAAACCACACATATGAAGTAGTTCCAGCTAAAGTGGTCTTATCAGGGTTCCTGTCATGGTCTATTTTTATACAACTGCACAGCCCCTCATGTCTTATTCCTTACTTTCCTGTATTGATTATTTTGATTATTTTATACAGACATTTTTGCTCATCTTTATCAAGGGTGTGAATACTTTTGGAGGGTACTGTATGTCATTTGTATATCTAATGTATGAATAATTTAAACAATGTATAGACTATTCAAACAGTGATCTAATTCTCAATCCACATTTTTTTTTTTTGTATAAGTAACCTTGCAGTCCTACAGCCACCAGCCATCTGTAACCACTGTGCCTTTGGATTTAAAAAATAAATACATTTTACAATGTATTCCACCCATTATTTTGTGGTGGAGCTCTATTACTTATCTGATCACAGTTACACTGTAAAGGGTTATTTTAATGTACTATGAACGGGTAAATATACAGTATACGTATAATTAGATTGGGGGATGATATTTTCAAAGGTTCCAACTTTGACCCCACCCTCTAAAATTGCAGCCCATCTCTAATTGGATAATTTTAGGAAGAGGGGAAGGACTCTTTGCTCTCTGGCCTAGGGGGGTTTGCACCCCCCTGGTTAGAGGTTGCGTCCACCCTTTGATCAGATCTGGACCCCAGTTTAACTCTGACACAGTCTTGCATTTATAGCAGGCTATTCCAGAGTGGCGTCACGGCTTACTTCCGCCAGAAATCAGAACGTTCCAGAACGGACACATATTCCATATAGAACACAACTGTAGGTTTACTTAAGCAAATACAAACACTGCACAAATAATATCCACAGGGTCATGGTTTTACCTAATTGTTGAATTCCCACACCCCCTTGTGATACAAAAGCCCAAAAAACCTCTCAACACCCACTTAACTTTTAACAGTTGGATTCAAGGGCTGTGCCCAGACTTATCTGTCTGTCTGGTTTGCCTATTATTGTTTAGAAGACGTGCCAATTATGTGTCCAAGTTGCCTTTATTATGATGGTAACTGTGACAACGAACAAAACATGATAAGTGAAACTTGCACTCCAAGAGGAAGTTGATGCAGTATTTTGATATTTGGAATAATTGTCTGTGTGATCAGAGGTTTTGCCTTAACAGTACACAATTAAATGGAGATTATTAAACACACCTAACCACACTCCTTTCAAACCAGATTAATAATATGCCCCTCATGCAATCACATGTGGACCAGCTCAACATTAAATTGTTTTAAAATAAAGTACCCTGTACAACTTTAATGTGTTCATTGTAAGTCACTTATTCTTCAACAATAAACCACACAATTATATGATATAATTGATTAACCAAATATGTATATTCAAAATCATTCCGACGAGACAGCAATATCTTTATAAATGAAATATAGAAGATAATTTATATGTAAAAAAACCACAACAACACGTTGTTACTAACGTTTGCTTTTGATATTTGATGCCATGCACAATTGGTAATGCAGTTGTATTTTTTCAGTCTAACCCAAGAACACCAAACGATTCATGCAAAATTCTGTGTTCGACTGACCACGTTCAACCAAAAAAATATTAAAAACACTGTATGGATTTACACATCGCGATTTGTATTTGGCGCGGATTGAACAGCTCACTGGCCGCGTTCAGCCAATGAGAGCACAGTTGAGACGGGCACGCCTTTTGTGTAATGAATCCAGGGATCAGCGCGTGTCTCACGCATTGTCTTGGGTACCCGCTGTACCAGCGCAGACAGACAGCAGGGTTTCAATCACGGCACAAAAGCTCTCTGAGCCCTGAAGTTCAGCTCCACCGCGGACAGACGCCGGTAAGGATAGATACGAGAGTGTCATGAGCGAGAGATTCGTGGTTGTCCCCGTTGGACAGGGCGACGAAGCCCCCGCGGTCAACGACGACCAACCTGTCGATGGAGGGGCTGCCGAGGGCAACGATGCAGACCAGCCAGACGCAGTCCCTATCCTGGAGTACAGCAGGGAGCCCAACAAATACGGTAAGACCGTGGAGCTCCACTACTACTCAGCTGGCGAGCTAGACACCTAACAATTTTAGCCAAGCCATTGTTTAAAAAAAATGTTATTTATTTGTTGTGCCTTGGCTATACTGTTACTTTTTTTAAACATTTGATAACCTAGCTATCATTCTAGGGATTTTGCACCAGAATATTTTCATCGTTTTCATTCATTATTATTATTATTATTTTTGAGAGTATTTATTAGTATGAGAGTTTATTAGTGTTCGCTTGACCATTTTCAAAAAAGGGCATGCTCGGTGGACCTGTGGTTAATAGCCCGAATCGGGTATCTTTTCAGATAGCTTGGCTAGCTAGCTAGCTAGCTAAAACAGAAGGTGCAGATGACTGACGTTGTTTTCAAATTAAATTAAATTAAATTATCCGTAAGGTATGCGTGTACCGCTCAGATGTCTAAAAGTAAAGTAGTATACAAAAGTTCCCCATATTCATACGGCTAGCAAGCTAACGTTAGTTAGGGTGGCGGTTTGCTTGGTGCAACGTCAAATGAATTTGCTACCTGGCTAGCAAATGGGCAGGTAACGAGTTGCGTGGCAACTAGCGATGCCTTACAAGTGTGTGTGGCGTCTGTCTTCTTTCTCCTGTGGCTCGCGATGCCAGCGGACAGACACCGGCCAACCAGGTGGATTGTTTTCCTCTTTTGCAGCGAAATCACAGCGTAAACTTTGTAACGTTTCAATGATTTGCTAAATTTGCTTAACATATTCTGTCGAATCGTTTGTCAGATAATCGACTGTGATGTGTGAAGTAGTCGGTCAGTGCTCCAATAACGCACAAGTATAGCACACATCGGCTACTTGAAGCTTTCCGGGTAGTCACGTTCACAGTTGTACAAGTTTAGCAGACGACTAATTCTTGGAACTCTTTAACAGCCAATGTCTACATATAGTCTTGTTACATATTTCAATGTCTGTATTATTAATAATGTATTATCATTACTAAGTAGACGAATGTGCCCTTATTAGCATCATGGATGGTATACTTTCTGAGCGGTCTCTGCGCAATAACCGTTAGAGCATTTCCCTTAATAAACTGCATCGTCAATTTTATTTTGGGAAGGTATGCAATTACTGGTCACCAACGCACTACGCTACACGCACAGCGGAAAGTTGTCCCTGCTATTTCTGAAATTAGAATCAAAAGCTATGAGCTGCACATTTTATTTTAATGAGCTTCCCTGGGTGTGTGGGCAGTGCCCAGGACTTGTTCGATATCATGACAACATGGAAGCATTCCATCAGACCGATGGTTTTAAATGCAGTTTGGTGCCCGTGGTTGTTGTTTACAGTAATTTCTTAGCTAATACTTCAATGGTACTCAGAGCCAGCCGCTACTCTGGGTAATTTGGCAAAATTATTTTCTTGTGTTTGGTTGTGATCAAGTAGTATGCAATCCTTTTCCTTTCAGGTTTTGTTAAATGTAATAGGCTAATTCAGAATAGTATAAAAGCTGTGTGAGTGTGAGTGTGAGTGACAAGCATTTTCCCATGTATCCATTGTACCCATGACCTCAGCTTTAGGACAGGGCTATGATAGCACTTAAAGTACCCTAACACGGAATCTATTTAAAGCGTTTATTTTATGTAGCCACAATCTAATTTGACATTCTAATCAATATCCTAAAGAGGGATTGTTTCTGCATTATGTGATATTGGAGACTAGTTTTCTGCACTAATGAGTGCCCATTTCCTTGTCAAACTGTAACATTTACTTGCATCTAAGATGATTATGGCGGAGACAAGGCTAGAGATTGCACAGTATTGGTATCATGGTGTTGTGTTTTGCTTGCATAGACTTGTTACATCCTCCACGACACTGGACCTAAGTCATAGGCATCAGCCTACGTGGTTGACAAAATTCTTCAGATACTACAGAGAACTATTGAATTTGGCTCTTTCACATCAGCTTTTTAGGAAAATGATGCTGCCGCAAAGACATTAGTCTCTATTCGTGATGATGAATCACAGTAATCGGTTATTAGAGAAGGAGCGTGAGGTGTTAGAATTCCACCCACTCATCTCGGTGTGAGAACAAGGAGGATGTGACACGTTGTAGCCACAGGCCATTATTGAGTGATTCATAGCTAATTACAAAGGTGCTACTTAGGGCAGTGGTCATCGCTGACTTTCGGACCGGAGCAGAAAAGGAAACTTTGGCTCAAACGTTAGGACATGATGAGCCTAGATGGGTGGAACGGCCCGTTCCCGTCATTATGTATTCTTAGGAATATCTGATGAAATTGGATCGGGAAAAATCAGATGGGGATTTTTTTTTTTAAATTTCCAGGTTTGAGTTTTATGCTTATTTTCTGCCACGACAATGCAAAAATGAAACGGCTTGCATTTTTAGCTGCTCAATAAAATATCTGCTGTTGGTAGTTCTCCACAGCTGCAAGAGGGAACTAGGGACACACACCCAGTGATAGAACGATACAGTATAATCAAATCATGTGTACCCAGCATTTTTAGAGCCAATTCGCGTCTGTAAAGACTTCATTTTGCTGTGCAGAAGGGCGAAACACAGACCAGGCGTGCAAGGTGACGTTTCAGATCTCTTGAGCTCCAGCAGAGCACCCATGACGCGCCACGTTGGCTTCTGGTGCAGATTACCCCCTCCACTGCCGTTTTAGTTAGCGTGGCTTGCTGCGCTGCATCGGCCGATGCGCGGTGTAGATTAGCCTTTAGCTCCGCAGTACAGGTCAGTCTGAGGGAAAGAGGAGACCCATCTTGAGGAAAGGTTTTCAATGTGAGCTCAATTTAATTTCCCCTCTCTTCAGTGGCAGCAGCCACTACTAACTCCTAGATTACGCGTGTTTGCATTCAGCTTTGTTAAATATCACCCATTGGGTTTGTGGGACTGCGGACAGAGCACATTCTCTGAATGTCTGGGACACCAGACGTTTAAAAGGGAAATCTATGAGGATGGGAAACTCGGTAAGGCCACCATCACTGAGTAAACACAATGCCTGTCATCTTTCGCTACTTTGTGAGCGTGAGCGGTGACTGCTTCTGACACCTTGCGGTCAGAGTGTTGCTGCTTCGCTTCACACAAGAATTGCCTCCTTTTGCAGTTGTTCGAGCGAAGCGTATGTGTATTAGAAACAAACATTCTCCGCATTCATAGTAGCAATGCTGCTCCCTGGGTCTTCATCTACTTTCCGTTATTGTCATCAGTAGCTTTGCTTACATTTCCCTGGCACGGTATTGACATTGTAAGCAAGTGGGAAGATTAGTACGACCCCTGATCTGATGGATGAATCTGAGTCCATCTAGTGCAGTGATGTCCACTTACAGTCATGGAGATCCACAGCTCTGATGGACAGGGCAGCTAAAACCCAGATCACCATGTGATATAAGCTGATCTCTAATCAAAAGTTCCAAATCAGTAATTAAGACCTGAGTTGGAGCGGTCTGTCTAGACACCCACGGGCCTCAAAGGGGACACGGTCGACGTGACGTAGCGAAACACAAAATACGTCCACCGAGTATCTGTTCAGCTCGCGTACCGGATAACGACGTGTGCTGAAATTCGCGAAATGGGAATGAATGACTGAGCGCTATCGGTGCCGTAGCTCATCAGGGAAAAGCCCTGGCCTTGCAGCCGTGTATTTGAGCTAATGAGAGGGTTCATTTCCCCACGCTCCCGGGGGTTCAGGGGGTGTGACCATTGCCCTGCCCCGGGTATCATGTGTTGCAGGCCGGGCGCATCTTTATTTGGAACACAGATTTGCGCTACGTGAACAACTGGGCCCCTATCCCCATGTCCTCACCATCTGCACTTTCTGTCTGGAGCAGTTAGCGCTGTCCGTGCTCGAGGGTGAAGGAGCTGCGTACACTAGCTCTGTGTCAGGGAGCCACAAATTCAGCATGACGACTGGACGTTGTTTGTGTAATATGAGGGGCGGCAGAGTCACGAGAGCGCGACAGCCAGCATTATCGCACGAAGGAGAGCAAGTGCATGGATCTACCAGGCCTGTTCACTTCACTTTATGGGAATGCTGCCGGGCGCGATGCTACACGACATCGATTTGCCTTTCGGTTGAAGAAGCACGAGCGTTTATGAATAAGGTGTGCTTACACGCTAGTTCTCTTTATTCAGTCAAACCTGCAGTCAAAGAGGCACTTTGCTTGGCCTAACTGTTCTTGGTCTCATTTGCTCCCATCACGCTTTCTTGTATTAGACACTACGGTGGAAAGGCAAATTGTTCCAAATAAGGTGTTTCTATGACATCGTTTTCCATGAGTAATCCACGGAAGGGCCAAGGTACTTTCCGCCACTTAAATATTCAGACTAATAAGGTAGTGTGTTTGTTATGGTAGCAGAATCGGGTTGAACAACATTAACTCCCAGGTCGGGCTGCTTACAATAACCTCCTGATCAAGGAAGGAAAAAAAAGGAAAAGATTGAGCACCAAATGAGAATTTTCACTTGCTCAGAGCGAGTCTCAGTGAAATATTTACATCTCCATTACCCCATCCACTCCACCCACTTTGGGAAAACCTTGTACAGGAAAATCCAGGAATAGAAGGCGTGCCAACGTTCCACTTGGGGAGCACAGAATTCCCTGAGTAATGCGGATTCTGTGGCGCGAGGCGAAACATCACCCGATCCCTCCCTCCGTTTTAAAGGGTGGTCTTTAGACGGCTGAATGAGTGACGGACATGTGCGGTGACATTTGAGAAGGTCAGGCTCTCCTGGGCCTGCGTTGAAGCTGCACCTCACTCCGAGGCATGCTGATTTATACAAAGACAATTTCTAAAACTAACTTTTGCATGCTGTTTGCATTTTTTGGTGAACTTGCATTGGGCTATTTCCCCAAATAATGTACAGCAAATTAGAATCCGGTAATTGTAATTGGTCCTCCTAATAATACAATTTTGCACATTTACTCTCGACCAGAAGGTCTGCTGGCTTGGTTTGCCTATGTGTCTGTCTGTCTGCCTGCATCTAAGGGATGCTGTATGTCATTGCCTCAAAGCTTCACAACAACAAGGTTGACTCAAAGGGCTAAGGGTCTGCTATCTTTGATTGCTAACATAATATAATATACGCCAATTAGCAGATGCTTTTATCCAAAGCGACTTACAGTAGTGAATGCATACATTCTTCAGTATATGTGGCCCCCAATGGTAATCAAACCCACAACCTAAGCATTGCTAGTGCCATGCTCTACCTACTGAGCCACACAGAACCAGATTGCTCCTGTCCCTGGCATGATATGTCCAATGGAGAGGTGATCGAAAGTGAGTTGCTTTGAATGGCTTCCTGTGAGAGCAGCCCAAACTCGCCATTGTTTACAGCTAAAGTCCGGCCTGATTGTGGAAGGCAGAACCACACAAAAGTATGTTTTTAGACAACGGCTGCTGGTTTTTGCCTCCTTCACTGGAGCCTTAATGGGTTGTTTTTAGGCTGAATTCAGTTTTTCAGTGGTTAGGTATTTAAGAGACTGTAAACTATGCAATGGAAATATTGGAACTGAGGTGACCGTAGAGCTTTTGTTTTTCACTTCAAGATGTCTGGAAAATGTTACTATAAATACACCACAGTTTCCCATATTAATTTGTCTTTTCTGGTTTAATGTTTTTCCAAATGAAACATTTCTTAAATGTGGGGTGTTATTTTTTTAAACCTTTGTTGCTTTGTATTAAATGCATCTTGTGTTACTGGCTATAGTAATTAACTCTTTCAGACTCCATAACCCTGCAATTCACATGTGCACATGCGCTGAAGATGTAGGTCACATTCGAGGGCGTCATGCTTCATCCAGATGGCACCGTCCCATTCACTTTGCCCACCACAGCTGATCCACACAGCATGCAGATTATTGAACCAGCCTCTACCTGATAGAGCGCTTTCACTCTCACATGCTATGTACCCAAGGGCCAGTAGATGGCAGTAGTGTGTCAATGTTTTTAAATCCTGCACTTTCTCCTCTCAACCAATGAAAGAGACACTGTAAGGTCCTTACTACTACTCTGTGATATAGAATAGCATCTGCTGTTGATACTAATAGTAGCCTTGTATCTGCACTTGGAACAATATATCTAGGCTTATATGTTGACACTACCTGGGGAGGCCTCCAGGTTTAAGGGGAAGGGGGGTTGCAGGAGGAGGTGTGATTCAACAGGGGATCATTAAAAATGTATATGTATAGGGGCCTCCCGTTGGCTCTGGCTGGGAGTGCCATCGGGGCGGCAATTGGCTGTCCGCCCCAGGGAGGGGGGAGGGAAGCCGACACACACAGTTCGCCGCACACAGGAGTGGTTCTGGGGTGCCGGAATTACAGTTGACGGCACGACGAGTGCTGTCTCGGAAGGGGCAGCGCTTCGCCCTTGTCACTGCCGGTCACAGGACTACGGCAGCGAACTATGAGGGAAGGGGATTGAACTAAGCACAGCGGGTAATTGGCTACCAAATTGGGAGAAAAAAACGGGGTCAAATCGGAAAAATAAAATTCAAAAAAATGTATATGTATATGTGTGCATATATATATTAGGCTACTACTAATTAAAATAAAAAATATTGGCATCACATTCTTAAAAGACTAAAACTACTAAAGTACTACTAAACAGTGTCTATATTATCAAACCTCTGCAACATGCTGGAATAACCAGCGTCAAAATGATCAATTTTCAAATGTGCTATATTGGTAAGCTAGTTCCCGGATGGCAGCATTTTTCAGTTTGTCGATTCGTGCTCCTCTCCCATCTGTGAATGGATTACATAAGAGGGGGCAAAGCGGCCTGTCACTCCAAGTCTGGCTCAACCCCATTGTCTTTCACACACAGTGCTAGACCTGTACGCTGCCTACTGATCCGACCCATACACTGCACCCTAAACACACCATGTACAGTAATGATTAATACACTTTAAATAATGACCAAATCAATGATTTAGGTAACAGTTTTTTGGCCCTTTTCCCAGGCGGTTGTAAGAAAAACTGGGTCAGGCTGCCAGGCTAGAGCATAGGGACAGCAAATTGTGACTTTAAATCTTTTTGCTACAGTGATACTGAAGTAAGCCACACACAGGTGATGTAAAAGTATTTCCAGATCAGGCTTTGGTTACAGCATGATACATTTGTATAAACATTTAGCACACACCAGCAATTGAATAATATTTTCATATGTGTGTTGAGGGTTTAATATCCAATCAGTAAGCCTCCAGTCCACAGCGGTAATGATTTGTGTTACTGGAGGCTAAAGGCAGTCTGCTTGCGAGTGTTCGGTAGCTCTTGATTGTCTTTTGCAACACCACAGTGAGGCCCTTTTGGCCCCACCTCCCAAGATTGTTGCCAAAATGTGCAGGCGGTTTTCAGTAGTGTCGTGTGGCCATGCCCCCGATTCACATTCTCGTTTAACATAACAGTGAATGTCAGTACGGCGCTCACTCTCTTTGTGCCTTGAACTTCCTTGACTGCCCTTCCTCTATTTGCACTGTCCTTTGTGGGAGCCAGTGACTGATAAACAGAGCTGCTGCACAGAAACCACCAAAAGGCCTGAACGAAGAGGAAGGGTTTCGCAAGGCTGGACAGGCTGCAGCTCGGCATTACACAACACGTCACTGTGCCTCTCTTTTTTTCAGATGTTTTTACTGTTCTTCTCCCAATTTAGTGGCCAGTTATACCCTCTTTATATTTAGCTTTTCGCAGCCCATCACTACGGGGCAAGCTCGGTCAGGACCGCGGAATCACTTGCGATCTTCTGCAAGAGACTCAAAACCCACCTCTTCAGACTTACCACTGAACTCTGTCCATCTAGCTAAATTGTCTTACTGTTTACTTGTTCAACACCTCCAAAAAAAAAAAATTAACCTTTTCCTTTCCCGCAGATGCCTGCAAATTGCTGTATTTCTGCACTGAGCCCTATGATTGTTCCTAGCATGTATTAATGCACATCTTGTAAGTCGCTCTGGATAAGAGCGTCTGCTAAATGCTTAAAATGTAAAATGTAAGCTCATTCCCCGAGGCCGGCGATGATCCGCCTCCTCTGAGAGGGAACTCGCCCACCTACTTTCCGCCCTTCACGCTTCTCGGCGAGCTCGTGCCGGCTCACCCTCCCCCTCCCCCTCCCCCCGGGACAGACAGTCAACTGGCCGATCGGGGCCCCCGGCCAAGGCCGGACTGATGCAGTCGGGTTCGTAACCGCGGCTGCAGTAGGCAACTTGCAGTCCGAGCGAATGCTTAGACTGTTACGCCACCCGAGGCCCCATACTGTGCCTCTCTTTAATGAAAACCCAAGAGAAAAGCTTGTGTGTGAGGCTTCAAGCTTTCTTTGCGATGTTGGTAATCGTGAATTATTTGTGGTTATTATGGTCATGGTAATGGTGTCTCACTGTAAATATTAGTGCCAATCATGGACCAACTATGGGGTGTTCCATATAACGTGAAAGCTTTCACCATCTATTTGAAGATTAACGAAGGAGAGACGCAAGAGATGCAGCGTTTTATTTATGTCATTGTAAGCACTCTGTCCTCTGCCTCTGGTCATCCGTCTTATGTGTGCTTTTGAAAAGTCAACCTCAGGTTTGGACCAATAGAGTTAACAGCACTTCGCTGTAAAGGATTTCTGAGCCTTAACAACCACGTTCTCGACAGCACGATAATGTCCTGCCCGGTTGCTATTGTAAATCTGTCTCAAATTCCCCGCACCGGGTGAAGTAAGAGGAGAAGTCTTGATGAGATTTTGGCATTCCGGTGCAATTTCCCGTTAGCGGAGTGGCCTGTGTTCCTGGACTGTCTGGCGCTGGCGGGAATCTGATCTCATGTTTTGTATCGTCTTCCCAATTTTGTGAAAACCCGGCTGAAAGATGCAGCGGATAGTCCAGAATGCGGCCGCTTACGGGAGATGATTAGAGTCCGAGATGTCGTTAGCTGCGATTGGTCAGTAAGAAGGGCAATGTTCTCGGGGCCCGGGCCGCTCCCAGCGTGCAGGCTGCGATGCGCGCCTTCTCATCTGCCCATTGGCTTGTTCCTGGCAGGGCGGTGCTTTGTAGAAGCTGTGGAAACATTTCTGTCAGATTGGTCATTCATTTTTGTCATCTCAGGGTTTTGCATCCGAAGTACCATTTACAGATGATTAGAGAGAGAAAAAAATATGTGCTGTTGTTTTTCATTTTTCATTAGCTTAAATATGTTTAAAGGCTGCATCAGAATTTTTGTTGTTGTTTTAACATGGGCTGATAGCAGCTTGTGACAACAGCTCAATGGAACTGCTTCGTATATCATGTGCGATGCTGTTTTTGATGAATTTCCGAAACAATTGAGTTTAACAGTAGGTTTGGTAACACTTAATGTCTTTGTACTCCGTTCTGTTCAGATGGGAGTGTTCCAACACCTCTTTTAGTGGTTTATACTCCCAACAGTAACTGTCTCCCTTTGTCCTTCTTATAAATAGGCCCATAAGACTGGAAGTAATGGGCTTCGCCATAATGAATACTGCCGGGGAAAGACCACGAATTACCAGCTGTTATGTAATCGGCCATCTTGTGGCTCATAAGCATCACACATTTACAGTTTTTCCCATAGAAGAAATGACAGCAAACCATTATGCTCCCCCTCCAGTTCTTAGCTATAGCTCAAGGCTATTATTACATAACTTTTTTTGGACACACTGAAAAAGCTTTGGGTTTTCAAACATGTTATCGCATGACATGCTGTATATGTGTGCCTTCTTTCACAGTTAAGTCACACTGACAAACTTGAATGCAGCATTATAGCTAGTTGTCTCATTTGAGCAGATGAATTTGGAGAATGTGGATTCTGCCCCCTCCTCCTGGCAAGGGACAAAGGGAAATGAGCTATAATCTGATTTAGGATTACTGAAGCTTTTCCAAATTCTGTATTCTTGCATGTACGTTAGCATAGCTTTATTGGTGAAAGCAGATAACATGCAGCACTTAATTTAGCCTATACATACACATTAATGCATTCATTCTTGCAAACGTCCCTTTTTCTTAGCAGTCGAGAAATTAACGTGCATATTCTTCAAAATGTAGGCTATAGACGAGAGTGGTCAAAAAGGAAATGTGGTTGTGACTTTTTAAAACGCTAGCCGCTGAACCTTCTCAGATTCCACTCAGGGGCAGTTACTTGTTTTAAAGTGAGTGTTTTCAGTTTAATTAAAATGTCTGCTTTGCAGCCAACTGATATACAAGATTTATAGTTCATGAAATGGAGGTTATGTGTGTCTAGGGATGGGAAACCACCCAAGGACACTATTATTTGCTTAGCATTGCAATTTCTATCACACAAAGGGCCATTTGAGAAGCAATTCTTGAGAAATATGTAGCAATTGTATTGTAATACGTTGGTATTAGTTTGAATACTACTTGAACCATCAGTGGCACGCTTAGGGGCATTTTATGCTGTTACATAAAATAAGGAATTCACAACAAGCCTCTCAATATTATGGCAGGCTACATTTTGCAAATGCAGTTACTGTGAAGTAAATTACATTTTTATGAAAGGAAAATATGTTGGTTCTTTTTTTACAACTGAATATGACAGAGCGATCTCTTCTTCGAATTCAACATCTTAACATTTGTGGCTGCTTGTGGCCGTTAACATTTAACAGCTATTTGTGCACCGTTTATTCTTGGGGTTTTTTTCTAGAAGGAGACATCCATGACCTTGATCCCTTCTCTGAGGGCGACGTTGAGTCAGATTCATTTGTGGAAATGTATGGAATGGAAATTCCACCACTTATAGCATGGCACATTTTTTAAATCACATCGCTTGTCACAGTCGAACTGATGCGGTGCCATCTGTTTCCATCTCTGTGGGTCCCGCCCGTGCCAAGCTCTGCGCTTCCTGTCGGGTGGTAAAACCTGGCTGCCAGAGTAGAGAGTAGAATGTACAATCAGAGAGACGTGATATACGGAGCGGTGCTAATAAAAGCTGGACGTGAATGATAGAAGGGGACTCGGTGGTTATTAAAGTGCTTTTCGGAAAGGCAAGGGCAGAAGCCAGCGGTCAGATAATTGCCCTTGCACAGAGCAGATTCCTGTGAAGAGTCCTGGCATTTGCACGTATACTACTGTCAATGATGTCCTCATTTATATCTTGAGTAGTGCTGAAACATTTTCACGTCTTGGTATTTATAAACAAAAAAATTATTGAATTATGTTTGAAGTAGTGAAGTCAGATTTTATTGTCGAAGATCAATCAAGATTGTCCAGAGGCTTCAATAACTTCAAGGTTCAGTTACGGAAAGCTTCTTCCCAACGTGTCCCCTTTGTCCAGTTTAAGGAGTGCGTTCCCTCTCATGCTTAAAACTGCCAGATGGTCCGAACACAGGTACCTTGTTCTATTTGGCTGTGGAAGGTGAGCACATCTTGCTGTGGCACCTCTTAATTAGGGGATCCTTCTCTCCTGTGTTTTGTCAGTTCAGCTCACCGTTAAGTAGGCATGGAAGCTGTCGCTTACGTCTATGAGAAAGTGGAACGGAACAGAAATTAAATGGAAATGAAAAAATTATAAATGCTCTTTCTACCACTTGTCTCTTGTTCGAGCTGGTGTAGTAAATTGATCGACTGTTTTATTATGACTGATTGATATATTTCAATGCATGCTCATATTACAACAAGTGTCATCTGCGTGAAAATCACAGTCACAGAATATTCAGATATCTCCATTCTGACTTTCAGCCCGGTCCTAGAACGAGACCACGGTCAGGAGAATACGAAGCCTAACGCTTTAGCTCTTCTGCTATAGTAACAGGATCACGTTGGTCTGTTTCTCATTTTGACTCTTGCATTTCCTTTTTGCTTTTTGTTTATCCTAGCGCTTGAAGCGTGCCTGTTGAGTTAGACAATAGAGAGAGAGAGAGAGAGAGAGAGTGTTTCTCTTGTTTTCTCCACTTGATACGCTGTTATACCCCACCCATCCTCCCCATTCCCCCGAAAGAGTGGTGTTGTAATACCCTTGGGAAAATAAACACAAGCCCTGAGCAGATCCAGCCGTCTGTCTGCACCGATTAGCCAATGCAGCGGCCCCCGTGAGGGGCATTGTGGGTATTCTCCTCAGCGGTGCGGTGTGGTGCCCCCACCCATAAGATGAGTTCAACTTTCACATTCAAAGCTGAGGCACATGTAACATCAGAGCCCTTTACTTGGTAGTTAGGTTTTGGGATTACCCATCCCTGTGGTAAAACTGAAATTGATATTTTATTTTTTATTTTTAAGACAATTGATGGAGACTTTCTTTTCCCTGTTCGACCATAGGTAGGTACAGGAAAAAGTCGGTTCAAATCCAGAGACAGCAAATTCTCGGGGCTTTGCAAGGCCAATCGGTGTGACTTGCAGTATGATTTCGCTGGCAATTGTAAATAAACCACACCTGCCAGGCGTGGATGTGTCCAATGTGGACCACCCCATTGTAACTCTATTGTAATGTTTTTTTAAATTTTATATTGTCTTCCGGTAGGTACGACTGCAGTAGCTCACTGAAAGGATCGGCCTTCGTTCTCTCGATAGGGGATACGTCTTGTCTGCTCTGACACATTGCGAACTGACCTTTGGTGTGATAATTAGTCATTAATTGTCCCGCAATTGGCCGCGCTGGGTGGTGGTGGGCCATCGGGTCAGTGTGAAGAGGCCCTTTGGGCTGAGTGATGGTTAGTTAAGACTAGGCAGATCCTCCCACTTAAGCTTTCTTCCTGCGCAGAGGGAAATAGGTCATATTTCAAATGTTTTTTAAATGGCATTTATCACAATTTAATATGGTGATGTTATACCTCATAGGAGAATAAAAACAATCGCTGCACGGGCTCTGTAAAAAGATGAGTTTTTGCGTGATGGAGTCTCGCCTGTGTCTGGGGGGGCCTGTCTAATTCCAGTTTGAATTGTTCTTATCCGAATTCCCAAACGATTCCTCCTGCCACATTGCATGTGTATCTTTGTTTTCTTATTGTGTGCGTTTTTGTCCATAGTCATGACTCATCAGGTTTACATACTTGAGCTTGAATGATGCAATTGTTCCCTCTGTTTCCCCTCCCTGCTGGGAGATGGGGTGGGGGGTGTGTGGTGGGGGGTCACAGAGCAGACTGCTGCCTCTCCCCTTTATTACAACCAAAAACCACATGCGTCCTGTCCTCCCCCACCCCCCCTCAGTCCTTGGGCACCGCGGGAGGGGATGTCAACAAAAAAACCAGGAAGTGTCACGCGTTTACCTGGATGACCCAGACGGGCTCCTTCTGGGAGGGGAGGAGAGAGAGGGGTGTGGGGTGTGGGGGGGGCAGACTCGCTGTGGAAGCTCCAGCTGCAGGCTGTGCAGCGCTGTCCCTGACCGAGGGAGGCGGGGGCGGGGGCTCTCTGCCTGGAGTGACGCACAGAGTGGGAATGTCTTCCCCCGGGGGGGGAGGAGTCCAGCAGCCGTCCATATTTGGAGATGGGCTGGGGCCAGTGCTTCAAGCAGTCGAGGTGAAACGGAGAACTTCAAACTGTTGGGAGAGACGGCGAAGAGAGCGGGAGAATATCGCACAGCGCAAAGCAGAGAGATAGAGAGAGAGAGAGAGAGAGAGAGAGAGGGGGGAAGGGGAAGCGACAGAGACAGAGACCCACGCGGACTGACAAACACATGGTGTGAGAATGCCCACCAACTTCACGGTGGTGCCGGTGGAGGACGGCAGGAAGGTGACTCGCGACCGTGACGACGACAACGTCCTGAGGGAGGAGGACGAGGATGGGCTGGAGTCACCCGGACCCTTCCCAGGTGTATCAGGTTTGGAAACGCGCCCTCCTTTCTGCCGTCAAACTGACAGGGTGCGACAGACAGGGGCCGGGGGGCCAAGGAGGGAAACTATGAGGGCTGTGGGTATTTTTTGGTCGTTTTTTTCCCCTTTCTGCAAAGAGGATATGGTGTTTGCTTTTAGTAGTGGCACGCCTTCTCTAACGCTCTCCCACTCTCGTGTGAAGTGAGTGCGTTGGAAGGCGTGACAGGTTCGTGTGGCTCCCGCATTCTGTGAATGTTACAGCGGCTCACTGTAATCAAGCATGCGTTCTGCTGTTATTCCTCTCTTTCTTTCTTTCTTTCTCTCCCCCTCTTCTGGACATCTACCAGCTGTAAATGTGTATTTCTTGTTCTGAGTGAATGTAACTTAATAGGCTTCATCTCCTATAAGACCATTTTACCCCTGATTCTCTTACTCTGGCTTACTGCTCCTTTTCCAGATAGTTTCCCTTCTTTGGTGAAGGACTGTTTTTACTTCATACCTGTAGAGAAGTCATTGCGGTTTATATCGTGAACCATAACTGGTTGTGTTGAGGTAAAATGACCGTGTTGTAAAATGCAGGTCAGGCTGAACTGCCCAGGCCCGTCCACTTCTCCTCTCCTCTACTCTCCTCTCCTCCTCTCTGTTTCTGTTTGTCTGCTCTGTCACAAACCACTGCCCACTTCCTCCTTCCTTTTCACCACAGTGTGCAATTACCGCTGCGCTTAGTGTGAACTTTTTTTTACAGACCTGGTAAAAAGATTCAAATCCATTCAGGAGTGAGTTATATAAGCCCACTGGCAGTGACTTGCTTATTTGGCTGTCCACCCCCCCTTCCACCCCCCCTCCCTGGACTGCAGCCGGACGGTCGTCGATGGTATTGATTGGTCTGATTGTCTGCTTCCTGCCGGAGGGCGGCCGGCTCCCACCCCTTACGAGCACAGACAGTGGGCCTCCACGTGCGCTCCTAATGCTCAGTTCCGGACCCTTCCCCGACTCCCGACAACTACTTTATGGAGCGTATAAAATTGGAACGCGGGGGTGGAACCCCACATCTGTGTCGAATTTGCTCCCGAGCAAAAAAGGTAGTGAATAACAGGGCGCCCCGGTAAACTGTTTCATATGCAGCGGTCGGTTCAGCGCCCCGCCCCTGGGTCTACAGCGCGACAACTCCGGCACCTCGTGACCACGTGCCACCGTAAGCAGGCGGCGTGCTTGCCGGCCCTGCGGCTTGGAAAACTCGGTGGTCCCCGACAGAAGCGTTTCTCCCCAATTTGCAGCGTTCCGATCGGCCGCTTTCAAACAAGGAGCTGCCGACGGCCGTAGATGAGGTTTTTGTTTGTGTAGCTTTTGGGGTGCAGTTCCAGTTGCGTTTCACTGGCTGGAAATGCACTTTCTGAGAAGGATAAAAAAAAAAAAAACTTTGCAGTCCCAGTGGACAATGGGCCCTTTTGATGGATGGGATGGATGGGAACGTCTCCACCCTTAGATTATTATGCTTGTGTACTTGGCAGAGGCTCTTATCCAGAGCGACTTGTGCGGTTGTCATGTGAGCGAAGTAGAGCGCATAGACTTGTTGCAGTACTCTGGGCAGGTCTGTGCTGAGCCCACTGGATTCGTCGTTAGCACCACCCTCTGTCAGAACCATCTGCTGTCTCCATAGAGATGCCCCAAGAGAAACATTCGTGCTGCGATTGACACATGTTCCTCCTGGGACCCCCGCCCCACCCTGCCTTACTGTCAGGCACAGCGGGGGGGTGTGACACTGTTTAACGGGACCATACCTCTGAGTGGGTAACCTCAAATTACATTTCCTTCATTGTTTCGTCACATTGACATTGATGCTTTAGCTCTGGGGAAAGCTTGGGTTTGAGGTGAATCGTGTGTTTATTTGCTTAGCAAACACCCCATAGCTTACATTTGACACATTATCTATTTAGGCTATACCGCTACATGGGGACTGAAGCAATTCAGGTCGAGTGCTTTACTCTGGGGCACAACCACCAGAGCTCCACCCGCGATCTGATCCTGCGACCTTCTGGTTACACACCCATTTCCTTTCCGTTTCCCAGGCCTACTTCCCATTCCTGTGGGTAAAAAACCGAAGCGTAAATATTTGATTAAGTGGCGCTTCGTAGTGGTTTAGATTGAGGCTTCATCCAGCGTCATCCAGCTTCATCCTACTACTGCATTTTCTGGATTTAATGTATTTCTTGCACTAATATTAGCTGTCGCTGTTGTGGTGAGGCTAGTGGTGCTGTACAGTACCACGCACAGAACGTCCAATTGGATTAGTCTTCTCGTGCACACTTAAATTAGGCATTCAAATCTATTTAAACTCCTTTTGGGTCAGAACAAATTACAAGAGCAGAATTAAATGTTCACCTCGTATGATTAATGAAGTTAATCTATATGACAGAAGAGCTGACAGGTACTCTTTGAACGAAAAAAGAACGTCAAGGTTTTAATATGCAAATATTCACACCATGCACAAGAGTACGTGGGGGCTGTATAGGGCTGTAATAGTGGGGGTTTCTAAGAAATTGTGTAAAGAGATGAATATGAATGTTTGAAAGGAAAGGTTAGCAGTGGACACCGAGTTCTGTTGTTTGCCTGAACATATCTGCTAATTACAGATGTTTCATGTGATGTTTTAAGAGTTTACTAAATACATACATCAACGTGGGCAGGGCAGAAACCACCAGGCCATTTGACAAATGAAACCAAGCTTGCCGGGTTTTTTCCCTGAAAGAAGAAAGCCTGGCGGCGGCGGCGTGGCTGGTGTTTGCGGAAGGCACGCACTCTGCCATTATCTTTGTCGACTTGAATGTGGCGTGTACGTTTTGCTGCTTATCGTCACGTAAGGAAGCGAATTCTAAACGTAATCGTTTGGCAGGTGAGTGCTCTTGTTATGCCAGTTATGTAACGGTGATCCCTGCGGTTTGTAGTTTGTAGTAGCGCTTCGCTTTGGAGATAGCGATCGGATCCTCTTCTCCCGGAGGCCATGTTTACTCTAACCCGTCTCCGTTTTCAGAGGCTGTCGAGCGTCGTGTACACCGTGACTCCGAAGTGGGGTTATCCCGCCGGTCGCTCCGCGCGCCCCTCGCCGAAAACGCAACGACCGCTTCCTGTGTTAATAGCCGGGTGGACAAACAAGACATTAAAGGACTTTTTTTATTATCGTGAAAGCCCTAATAAATCAAGGGAACGCTGTGCGCTGGACTGAGAAAGTTCAGTCGATGGCAAAAAGCATCTGTTTTTGATCGGATTCTGCTTACACCACGTTACATGTGCCGTACCAGACCTGGCCCCTCGTGTGTTTTATTGTGTGGACGATATCGCTGCGAATCAAAACCAGTCAGTCTTCACCAGCTCAACATTACGGTATCAGGCCCAGGATAGTCTTCCCTTAGGCCTGGCTGCATGACACAATGGCCCAGTCTCAAGTCTTGTGTCTCTCATACTTCATCCAACGACGGATAGAGATAATGTTGTAATGAGGGCCAATTAGACAGCAGCACATGCTTTAGCGCGGATCACCACAAAGGAAGCAGTTCTTCTTGTGTGCTGTCTAGGGTGCCTCTCCGTCGTAAATTCCTGGAGCCGTGCACCTCGTTACTTTTTAAATCCGATGCTATGTGGGCTAACGATCCCAAACCATTCAATTCCCGTTAAGAGTTTCTGCGGCACAATACCTGCTTCTAAATGCACGTGCTTTTTACATTTTATTTCAAGAGGTTCATCTCAGGGCTCTGGCTGCACGCGAGACGGAGATTGTGTAACGCGTAAATCAGGAATGTTGCTACATCGGCGATGTTTACTCTGTGTGTGAGTGAGACGGAGAGGGGGTGGCCGGAGGGCAGCCCGAAACAAAAGCCGATCGCAGCTTTTAAACATTGTTCGCTCGCGGGAACACTCGGACAGGAAGCCGTTGGAATCCCTCTGTGGCTCCGGCGTACAATGGGGGTGTGACGGGAGGCGCAGGAGAGCCTCGCCCCAGCTCACAGCTGACACCCCCTGTGAACCCCCTTCGTGATGATGGATGATGAAATGGCACAGGGCAGCTTGGGCTCCATGCGCCCCAGCCTGCATTATGCAACCCCGATGGCAAGGCACAAAACAATTAGATAAGACGTGGCTGAGAAATGCGCACATGACAGGGGGGCTTTGGAGCGCGTTCACACAGCCGGACCCGCTTCCTGGAACGGCACCGCGGGTCTGGCCAGAGGTAACAGCTTCGTACCGCTCTGCGGTCGGTGAGGGGAAAATCCAATCACGGGCAGAATTTGTGGCCCGGGCCGCGTGATCCCCGACACGGATTCCTTCCGCGTCAGCAGAACGAGCAGTTCTTCGAAGGCCGTCGGCCGCGTTTACGCACGACCGTCATTTCTTCAGCTACTTTAGTGCTGCATTCTTCAGCATCTCTTTGGAGACCTCTTGCTCTGAGCATTCCAAGTGTCTGTGCATTTCTGTGCGTGGAAGTCGCTAATTGTCCTTTTTATACTTTAATCACCCGAAAAACTGATCAAATGTATGCTTTTTTATTTATTCATGGCATTCCTCTGCCGGCTTTACTGATTTCTTCCACCCCCACAGTTTCCCCCCCCACGCAAACAACCCCAGTACCCTTGAGCCGACATGCTGTCTTCTGTGATCCCCGCTGGGTTCCCACCTTGTGCTCAGAGGATCATTAAGAGGGAGTGTTTCGATCCCTACCTGCAGTATCGCCTACGGGGCATCTGTTGCACAGTCATTGTTTTTGTTTTTTCCCTTCAGAATAAATAAATAATTTTCTCCTTTTTATTCCCCCAGAAAGGTAAATGCTTCCTGTGTATCAGCTGAAATATCAGGTTGGAAACGGATAACTGGAGGTTAAATTAGTCAACATATGTTGGTATACACTAGCAATGCTTTAGCATTCAAGCAGGGAAAGCCAGCAACAGATAGGAAAACCTTTCAAATACATTTTTATTTCTGAGCTGTACAATTAAAATGGCTGCCCTTTTTTGACATGTACTGTATGTTCAGTTCAGTATGATTAGTATTTTCCCGGAGTGTCTGTTTTGCAACATAACTGTGACACCAGGCACATCTGACATTCACTTTGTTTGTCAGATGTAAGCTCTGCGGTGTTCACTAAGCAAATTCACCTTTTCCATGAAAAAGCAAAAAAACTGCAAATAAAACCCCATTTAGTCAATCCTCGTTTTATTTCAGTGTAAATAAGTGTGAGAAGCCACATTAACCTTTCCCTCACTGTACCCAAAATGTAGCCTAGGTTGTAGGTTTTATAAGCATGTTTTAAGCAGATTTGGTAGCAGTTGGGTAATGTCTGCTTTATTTTCGGGAGAATATCCAGTATATCTTCTACGAGGCATTCGATGAAACAAAGTCTCTAAAGCACTAGATGCCCAGAATTTAGTTTAACTTATAATATGATTGAACTTAGTTTCACAACCACCGGGACATTAAAACTGTACTACTTGCTATTTTCTTGCTTCATTTGCTGCACTGTAGTTGATAGAATTACTGACTTGTCTTTGATCTCAAATAGAGAAGATCGTAAATATTTGGGTTGTGACATTGGCTCCTGGTGAAACTTATAATTAAACTGTCAAAAGTGATGAATTATAAAAAAATAACCTTAATGTTGACCTTGCGGCCGCTGGACACCTGCTAAGTGCAGCGGTGCCGTTTCCAGCCCGTGTGCTCGGGAGGAGCGCGGACGCTTGACCGGCCCCGGACGCAGGCCGCTCTCTGCTGTCTGCTTCGCTCCGGTTAACACTTTAGGTGAGATGTCAGTTGATCAGGGCCCTCCTGAATTTGGCGTTTAAGTTTCTGGGCCCGATCGTTACTAAGATCCGGTTCAGGCTGGATTTTGGTATTCATTTTCCACTCTGGGTCACCGTGGACAGTTGGACTTTTGGACATTCAGAGAACACAGCCAAAGTGATAAAAATAGACAGGCTTTCTGTCCCTTTCTGCCCCAAAGCTGTAGCCTGTTCAGTGACAAAACGCGCAAAATCATAAGAGCAGAGGACATGGCCTTGTTGGCCACGAAGCAGAACCCCTCCTGGCTGTGCCTGATGTTACTCTGTTGGCTGTGATTGAGCTCAGTTTTAATTAAGTTGGCCTAAAATAATGCCTGAATCCGTCCTGTCCCTGATTTCATCTGATCTTATGTGCAGCTACATGTGTGGCGAAAATGACTTCAATAACATCATCATTTTATGATTTTACAGATAGTGAACAGGGAGTCATGCGTATTGCCAAGAGCTTAATGATTTCCGTGTGATGTTATCAAAATGACATACTGTAGTATGGTCGTTGGACAATTCAATTTCTTACAATTAGTGATGTCACACAATACAAATTGATCCTGGTTTTTCCCAGGTTTTTTGTAATTGAGTGTTTTTTTTGTTTTGTTTTTTTAAACCAACTTTATTTCCCACGTTAAAGTCCTCCCAATTTGGCAATATTCGTATGCCCCTCTCATCGAGCGATGTCTTCCAGCAATTTGGGAGAGCGCAGACAAGCATGCGCTCGCCTCCAAAGTCCACGCTGCAAGCCGCTGCTTCTTTGTACTCGGCAGTCCGCCAGCTGAGCTGCGCCGTGATTGTGCTGAAGGAGGAGGCTACCAAATCAGCCACAGGAGGTGCACTTTCACCATGCGACGGGGATAATCCTACCAACTGGAATGCTTCCTCCTCTCTGGCCAAAGCTTTCCCACTGAAATGTCTTTGTGCTAGGCTATTCATTTTCTTATGGTCCCTCTCTCCCACTCTCTTTCTCTCTCTCTCTCTATATATATATATATTTTTTTTTTTTTTGGGGGGGAAGGGAATTCAACAAACAAGTAATATTAATTCAGAATAAATGAATATACAACTCTATTTGGATGAGCTAGGCTAAGGTAGATATGTGTCATAAAAATTGTTCCACGAGTGTGTAGCCTACATATCTGTTTCTTCATAGCAGCATCCCTGGTAGGACAAAAAAAAATCAATAAATGGGAATAGTATACAACAGACACGCCATACATAGCACACACAGGGCTCTTGTTTGAATCGACACAGTCACAGCTATGATGCAGATGCATTTCATGCATTTCCGTGTCTCCGAGTTCTCACGCACTTTGAGAGGAAAGGCTAACGTTAGCAAAGGAAGCTAATGCTAGCTTTAGGTTTAATTTCAGGAAAATGTACTGGCCCAAGTTTACACAACGAGCAAAGGAAGGAAGACGACCTAATGCAGATGACATAATGCGCACTGGCAGGTTTGGCTGTGTATGACTGAGCTAAGTTGAGTTAAGGATGTGACTGAGTTAAGCTGACAGTGTGGTTATCAGTTTCCATCAAGTTGTCTGCTCCCGTGGCTTTCTACGAGAGTAAGTGCCGTCACAAGGAAGGCATATCCAATAAGACACACAACAATAATAGTAATTTTTTTCTTAAATTCCTTTTCGAGGAAGTGCAAAGCACTTTCCGACAATGGCGATTGGTTAAAAAAGGGAAAATGCAGTATAACAATGAAGAACAAGCGGGCGTGAAGTTGCACACGGTGCTTTTTGACAGGGCATGGCTCCTTTTGCTTTTATTCAAGGTTAAGCCGGCTGAGACCCTGGGCTCGGTGAGTGTGAAACGCTATCCTCGCACAGCACTTCCTGTTTCCTGCCTCGTAACCCTCCCCTCTTGTCCCCCTCCCGCAGGCCTGTAATGTGGACCAGGAGATAAGGGCTTCCATCGGAATTATGTGGCCAAAGGCTCACTTCAATATAAATAATCTTCTCAGAATACCGTGGTCCATTGTATTCCACAGCACATTGTCTGTGGTGCTGTAACATAACCCTAAGTCATATTCCCACCGGTTGATCCGGTGCGTGTCACCTGCGTACGCCTGAAATCTCACGCCCTATATTTCAAACTCTTCATGTGTTCCGCCCAGGCTATGATCTTTAGCCAAGAGAGCCGCACAAAACTCAGGACCTTGACCTCGATCGGCCCCGACCGCCACGGAGCGAAGGAAGTGTCCATCTGTCTGTTCGTCCGTCTTCCTCATTAGCCGCACACACGAGAAGCTGAAACCAGAGGCAGGGTCACGGGGAGAGGTTTCACACTCTGGCCTTTTCTTTCACTTCCCCCACGCAGTGGGTGTGGCTGCTGTTATTTTCTAAACGTTTTTAGCTGCATTTGCTTTGGAAAAACATGAATATGAATATGAGTTCCCCCTGGGTCACGGTGAAGACACGGTGCTCTCTCTCTCTCTCGAGCCGCAGTGGCGATTATAGATTACGGAACTGGTCTAGTTTGACTTGTGTTGTGTTGACTTTCGCACTTCTGGGTCACGTTTTGAGAGGACCATTGACAACTCTTAACTTCTGAATTCAGTAGTGAGAAATACTCGTACAGCCAGCGTGCATTTAAGGCAGAAAGTTTATTGGTATGCAGTAAATAGTATTTTAAGCGGGTCGCGTTAAGGATTTGGTTCTTGGGTTTAGAGGACGAGGATGAGGTTGTTGACCCACCTGCAGGACACCAACAAAAGAAGAAAGGGGGACAATTAAAATGAAGGTTAACATGAAACAAGAGGGACAAGGGGAGGCGATGGGAATGCCGAAAACAGTTTAGCACGATGGGACAAAGGGACGTGGTGATATTATACCTGTTGGGAGATTAGTTCCAGCTGGTCGAGGGAGGCGTCAGAGGTTGTCTGATCATTTCTCACCCGAATCTTAGTTTAAAAACTCAAATGAGTTATAATTAGGGTCACTTTTTTTCCTCCTTTGAAAAAATTATTCAATGTTTTCTTCCCCCCCATTAAAGACGCCCATCCCATTTTAAACTGCAGTAAACTAAGTACGTATCAAGCCCACGTCTCACATTTCTCATTTTGGCACAACGAGAGAGCAGTCCTAGGAAACAGACCTCGGATGACTAATACCTGACTGAGATATTGTCTGTACCCTGCCGCAAATTAATTGCACTTGGAAGCAAGTTCATCTGTGTGCGCAATGCCAATTTTTTTCTATCATATTCAACTACTTGCCTGGCAACCGTGCTGGCTCTTGGATGTGTGTATTGCATTCTCTGATAAGATAACAGAGATGTATAGCACAGCTGCAAGCAGAAATCTAATGAAGCGATTTGCTTTTCCGTATTCGGTTTACTTCATTCCCAGTGGTACTTTGAGTCCAATGTCTTAATTTAGACCTGAATGGCTTAAATTGACCATTTTATTGTTCTCTAATGTTACTACTTGTTTTTCTGGGATAGATTTAGCTCTCTTACAGTATCACCCCATAGGCCACAGTCAGAGTGCTGTAGGCTGTAGCTAACTATTGGAAACCCATCTTGCAGGCGTTCGTGAAAACAGTCTACATGACAGGCTGTGAGTAATGGTGCTGTGTCCTCGAGCACATTTTGAAGAACAATGAATAAATGAATGATAGAAAGATCAGCTGGAAACGTGTTTAATACAACAGTACGAGGTTTTGTTCACTACCTGTAAAAAATATAAAAGGAGGTAAACATTTTCCTGGAATATAAATAATTAAAAATTAAAAATAAATTTGCCCCATGCAATGTCATGGTTACGCATAGTTTGATGCTATTTCATGGTGTAAATGGAGAGGTAAGGGTATTTGTAATGATTTTTGTTTCCGTTTGCCCATTTTGTTGTATGTTTTTATATGTGTAGCCTACTCACCAGCAGAAGGGGCTTTGGAGTGTTTTTCCAAAGGCGAATGCAGAGCCTGCTTGGCTCTTAAGTGTGAAGGTAACTCCCATTACATCATTCAGGCATTTGCCAAATGAACTCAGGTTCTCTATTCCTTATCAGGACCCACGCCTTTATTATATTTACCATGTGTATTTTTGTGCAAAACGGATTATTAATAGCAGGGCTACCTACATTACATTACAATTCGTTTTCATTATTTTTGTGTGTTTAGGTTTCTGCATTTGCGTTTCATTAACATCATAACATTTGAGAATGCACGGAGGGAAATGCTGTATTATATTTCGAGTATTCAAAACTGTTGACAGATGACCATGGCAATGAATTCACAGACGACATCGTGCTGGTTGCTTATTTGCTGACCGGTCGGCTGTTGAGAGGCGTAGGGCGCAGGCTGGAACGCAGCAGCCACCTGCCTGCTTTATGTGAAGCGTAACCATCCTTTCCATAATAAACTTCATTCAGCATAATAAAGTCATTCAACTTTTCAACTCCAGCATGTATGCAAGTAGGCTAAAGTCAAATGGAGAACACAAAAAAAGGTTACGTGTCCGTGTGTGAATGTGTGTGATAGTAAGGCTTTCCCCTTCCCCGACAGGTTCAGTTCAGACTGGTGGTGTGGGGACTGTCAGTGAGGATAACTGTGTGACAGTGACACCTTCTGGGAGAGCAGTGACTAGTCTCTCCCTTCCACCCGTCTCTCCTCTGTACAGGGCCTTTCTGTGAGCTACTCCTGGCCATCGCAGCCTCGGAACTTCAGGTCACAATTATAGCACTTTATTTATTTATTCACTCATTATTTTTTTATTTAAGCTCCTGTCGTTTTGACAAAAATATTGACTGGTGCTAAGCGTCGCGTCAAGTATTTTGTGACCTTAATAGGCTATCACATTTAATTTGTTTAGTGGCTGTTTAGTAGTATTATTTTCTTCTCTGTTCTGGTAGTCATCCTACATTCACTTGTGTTTTGCCTTGACGGCTTTGGAAGCCGTTTTGGCCAAGAGCGTCTGACGAGTGAATGAATGGAATGTTACCCCACTGCATATGCCTGGGGCGCAGTCCTGTATCAGGCTGTCAGAGTGCCTGCATCGCTGGCTGCTGTAGCTTTGGCAGACGCACCTTATCAGCTGTCACCAGTTTGACTGTTGGACGGTTAACCGGCGTCTTGCCTGTTAGTTCTCACCTTCACATCGAATTCGACGTTACACACAGTCGTGTGTGGTAGTGACGTTGTCACGTCGTTGAAACTTTTTTTTTCTTTCTCTCTACCGTCCATTTTTTTAAATAGACGTATTCCTTGAGCCATTTGCAGGCTTTGTCTTTGTGATGTGTTTGAAATATTTTTGTAAAGATGCTGCTACTGCTCGCGGTGGCCCGCGTGGCTCTATAACCATTCCTGGCTCGCACGCTGCCCGACTGGAGGTTAATAACCGTGATTCCACTCCGTGCCCCTTTTTAATTCTTCCCTTCTTCTCTGAGATGAGTTGTGGAAGTGGGAACTGAAGTGTGAGTGGAACAGAATGAGGCAGAAGTCTGCCCCCACCCCCTCTGTTTGAGTCAAGGCCGTGTCACCGTCATGGGGTAACTGTGACTTAGCGTGTTACACAACTGAGTGTGCAGAACTCGCAACTGTACAGTTACACAACTGTATTTTCCTCTTTTCTTTTATCAGTTCTTGTGTCTCTTTGCGTGTTTTCAGTCATGTTATGTTCTTAAAAGCCTCTGCTAAATGTATATTAAACGATACAGCCTAGGACTCATTGTGATTACTGTGAAGTGACTGTCAGTTTGCTAAGAGACCGTGGTTGAAAACGTGTTTTCTTCAGCACACTTTTGGTTAATTTTATTAACGCAGTTTAAAAACATTTGTGAATTTACAGAGCTGACTTTTAAGTACGGCATTATATAAACTCGATATAATATATGCAAGCCAATTACTGCTACCATCCCATCTGCTACTGACAGACTAAATACCCACCAAGCCTAAACAGAGTTGAATTGTCTCTTTGTGAACATATTAATTTTAATTGAATGCCCTTACTCGTGGATAACTCCTCCCACACCCTTGCATTAGCTATTCAAATTAGTCCATACAATATATCATTGATAACATTCAAAAGGTATGGCGTGGATGTAAACTTTAGAACTTAATCATTTCAAGAGCAGTCTTTTTTCAAAGTACATCTCTTTTATACATATCCCTATTTCATTGTACATCAGTAGTATCCATACACGAGTGCATATATTCATGAATGAGCGAATGAATGAAAGTCTAGACTGTATGAAATTCTGTTAACATGGAGTCCTCTAACCCGCACCGCTATTGTTGCTCGTAACCATGGCAACATTACACATAATATGGTGAACAAAAGGCGTATAAAAGAAAGCACTCCTCTGCCTCTGATCTCCGGTGGTAGAAATGGTTTCCATTCTGCATGACTACTTTACGCAGATAGGGGGAGGGAAAGATCTCAAAAGAGGCCCGACGAACGGAGAGGGCAGCTCTGAAAGGCGAGCGCAAATGAGCGCTCGTCCTCTTTGACGGCGGTGATTGATTTTTCATGTAGTGTCGAACAGGCGTCCACGTTCAGCCATCCCATTCTTTTATTTCCCATTCAAAACACGCGTCAGACAAACGGACCAAAGGAAACACTTGGAGCAAGCGTCTCGCTCGGTGTCTGCGTCTGCGTCCACAGAGGGAAGAGGTCGGGCTGTGAGACCGTAGCAGCAGGGGCTACCGGGTCTCTCTGTCTGTCTCTATCTCTCTGCGTCCGTGAGTCTGTATGTCTGTACGTCTGTGTGTGCGTCTGTCGGTCTGCCTCAGTGGCTTGCCTGCCTGTCTTTATGCCTGCGTCTTTTTCTGTGTTTGTGTGTATTGTGTGCATCTTTTTGTCCAGGTCTGTTAGTGTGTGTGTGTCTGTGTGTGTGTGTGTGTGTGTGTGTGTGTGTGTGATTTCTGTCTGTGCATTTGTCTGTATGGCAAGCCGCTCATGACCCCTCAGGACTGTGGGGAGTGTCAGATTCGTAAAAGCACCTCGGTGCCTCCGTGATCGCTGCGCCTGTCTGACCTCGACCTCCTCGCTGCCCTGTTCCTCCCTGTTACATAATCGACGGCATGTTTACACAGCCCAGGCTCTCCACATCCTACAGAGCCTGGGGCCCCAAAGCCCTCTAATCATTTTTTTCATTAGTTATTATGAGTTTATATACACAGCTTGCGCAGCTTACATTTTTACATGTTATCCTGCCGATCTGTTTAGACGTGCCGGACCCCTGAAATAAGCCATGTCTCCTCTGAGCCTCAGCAGGACTCCCCGGGACAAGGAGGGCAGAGGACCAGTGGGTTCACGACCATCTGCGAGCACATAGATTAGACACATGCAGGGGCTGGGATTCATCTCTCAGACATAAGATAGTAATTATAATAATAATACATTTAATTTATAACACACTTTTCATTCAAAGTAAATCTCAAAGGGCTACAGATGCATATATATATTTTAACTAAAGTGTGTAGATTTGAATAAAGGGTTGGGGGTGAAGTTGGCAGCATTTGAGCTCAAGTTGTTGAACCGCTTGCTTTTCAGATCGATGTTTTCGATCCCTTTTGAATCACCGAGTGAGCCCTGGGTTTGAGGGTGTCAGTGTGTCATGATGCCATTTTGATGATGCCACGGAACACCTGAACAGAGTCCGCTTCCTGACACGCTGCACGTAAGGGGCTGTCGAGTGGCTCGTCCTGCTAAAGCGCCGTGTTGCAGTGTAGACCTGCGGCGCAAGGCCCAGTGTTGAGTCCTGAGCTGGCTGACCGAGAGTAGAAGAAGAAGCAGCCGGTGTCAGGCACTTCGGAGGAGAGCGCCTGCTTGTCTGCACTTTCCCGAATTGACAGAGGACGTTTCAGTGATGGGACGGGCCTACGAATACAATTGAGCATTCCAAATTAGGGGAAAAGGAAAAATAGGAATAAAAATGGGTTGTAATGAAAAAAACGGACTTGCTGAATTTATCAGATAATTCAGTGCCACCAACTGTGGTTATTGAATAAGACCATACGAATTCATTATTATGAGTATTTTTTTCAGTGGTTCAAATGGAGGAGTAAATATCTTACCCGGATCTGTATACAAAGACCTCCGACCCTCCAATCCCAGGCTTGTGTTGCCGTTTCTCAGCCCTCTCCGTTGCCCACCTGATACTTTCCTCATTGTGCGCTTTATAAAAAGGACAGGATTTGACTAATCTGGTTATGTGATTACCACCCTGTTCACAGGGCATTATGGGGCTGATTAATGAGTAGTGAGCGGGGCTTTAGATCTGCTGCCTCCTTCTCCTTGGCCCTGTCCGCTGGGTTTCAGGGATTCTCTCTGTCTCAAAGTGGGAAAACCAGTCACACTCATAACCAGCCACCCCCTCCTTATTGTGTATTAATGTGCATTTCATATCCTTCTTTTCTATTACATTCACAGCACAAAAACAGTGCGTGGACTCTTCCCTGGTTGGTACCCGGTGTAACTTACTACCCGGTGTCACCTCTTGATCTTTGGACGAGCTGTGACCTAACGTTCCTGAGAGCGTGCGCGGCCGGGAGATTTCCGCTGCCTCCTGGGGGCGACTCTCTCCCCGCCACGTGATCAACCGGCTCTGGTTTGATCACTGTTGTGTCGCTCGAGAATAGACATCCATTTAGTGCCGCTCATGGCCCAATCCAGGCACCCCAAAGTCACTTGATGAAGGGAAATCCAATATGGAAATGCAAGGTAACAATCGCGGCAATCGTTGATGGTGTTGGTGCAGGTGAACTTTAGTTTGTCTTTAGTTTTGAAATGGACTCTGAAAAAGACTTTGGTTTTGAAATCGTCTGACGGTTCTCACTAAGTGGCTCTTCGGTCGAGTGGTTTGATTTTCAAAGTTGTGTGCTAGAGGTCCTGGACGCAAATCCAGAAGGAGCATGACCATTTCGTGTGGTAACTGTCCTTCAGCTAAACTCCCAGAAGGTGATTTTTTTTATTTAAGGGCAAGCATGTGGAAAGTTGCAAACTCCTAGCCCACTTTGTTGTAGTGTTAGATGTTATACCTCTGTTTCTTCTGTGATACAAATGATAGCCTCAGGCTACAGTGTACCACATGCATGGTTTATGAAGTGTTTCAGTGGAGTAGCCTGTAGTACCAGCAGGTGAGAATACTCTGCTTTTGAGACATGTTGCCTGTCTGGAATGCTCTGTTGCAGCTGTTGGTGACTCAGTGCTGCTATCTGCTATCTGGTTCCTGCATTGTTTTTAGGTAGGAGGTTTTTTTGTGTGTGTGTTGTGATGTGCTGCAAACCGTTATCACATTCCCTGCATCTCTGTGGGGAAAAACTTGGCCAGACGTTTGCGCTCCACACCGTTTGGCTGAAAGCTGGTTCCAACCGGTCTTCAACGTGGAAGAATTCACTGGGCCCTGATTCAGAAGAATAGGCTACCCCCAATTCACTGGGATACAGTTGATTTGACTGGAATGCATTTGGTTTGCTGGAATAAACTCTCTTAAAAGTTCACCTGGAGTTCATAAAAGCCCAAAAGCCGTAAGCTATAACTCACTAACCTATATTGAGGAACTTTTGACTGAACAAATTTCGTAGATCAAAGCTGGATCTATCTTCCAGGCGTATGGATTCTTCACCACAACCCTGTCCTCCAGGGGTTCCCTTACTACCAATATGTTTTCCTGATGAATTTAGCCCAGTGACAGAGGCATTTGTCCCTGTCCTGAATTGGATTGGCCTGGCCCTCCCCTTTGCATAGTATTGCCTTTATTTGACCCTTTACCTGTATGTTCTAGTATATGGAGGGGCCCCAGAATGGTATGAATATTGTAACCTATGGAAATGTAAGGGTGATGGCACTTATTCTGCTCTGCATCATGTTTTTCAGCTTGGTTCAGCTAGAGAACGTTTACACACTTAAGGTCTCTTTACAAAGAGCACAGTTTGTGGAGAAAATGCTCATTTACAGGCTCTGAGATCTTGAACTCTGTGGCAACAAAAAAAAGATCCGCGCCTGATGCGGAGGAACTTGAAACCGCAGTTGTTCAACGCTGTATTTTCCGGAGCTCTCGGTTTTGTTCTGAGGCAGACGCAGGCTGCAGATGCCCCAGTCATGAGGAGGTGGTGGCAGCGGGGGGGAAGTGGAAGGGGGGGCGAGAGCAGATTCGGTGTGCTTTCCGGAATTTGGGCTGGTGCAGGACAGTAGTCAGGAGCGATCCGCGCCACAGGCTCGTCTCCCCAGTGGTGGTGCTCGCGGCCAGGTGATCCGCCTTTTCATCAGCGCTGTGGACCCTCCTCCTCCTCCTCCTCCTCCTCCTCCTTCCTGTGAGTGGCGTTGATCAGGGATCAGGAGCTCAGGGGCTGATGCCGCTCTGCCGTCTCGCTCAGTGTCACAGCAGCTGATCCTCGGGAGCGCAGCGCAGCAGAGAGCGGCTCCTCACTGCACCTGGGACACCCTCGCCGGCCGCCCCCCCTCTTCTCCCCTCCCCCCAGACTCCGAAGCGAAGGACACCGGGGCTACCCCCCCGCCCTCGCCCGCTCCCCTCGCCTCCCCTCCGCACCATGGAGCAAGGGCACAGCTCGCGACGGGGTGAGTGGACCGCGGGACTTTTCAGAGCTCGTCGGGGGCGGGGGCGCGTAGAGGCCGGCACAGAGCGGGTACGAGCGTCGGCCCTGCTGCTCTGGCGGTTCAGTTGATGCGTTTCGGCGCCAGGGATTCCTACTTCCGCCGCGTACTCGGCACCCTGGCTAATGGAGCGTTGGGTAAAGCGATTGGAGAGGGAGAGTTCCTTCTCGCTGTCAGCCGCGGGCCAAACATAGGTGCGTTAGGGCAGCTTACAGATCCACCGCAGTGGGAGCTTAGCGGTTATAAATAGTGCGCGTGGCCACTCGTTACCATAGTGACTGAGACGCTTGGCCTCATCATTAGCGCATTAAGCTTCGTGTTTGTTTTGTTTGACAAGAGCGATGGCGCGCATCCTGGCTCCTCCGTTCTGGGTTTCGTTTCACGGAGTGGCGGAACCTATCTCAAATGGATTCCTTTTTGACTGGAGGTGCATACAGTTAGATTGCATAACAGCACGTTGTTATTTATTTTGAAAAATAGAATGACGATAGCTTGCTAGACGTCTAGAATAGTTTGCTAATCTGTGTATCACAAATATTCTGGTCATTTGAGCATATAGCTATTCTTATTAGTTCTTATTGACAGATACAGCTTTACTTAATTTGCTGATTGTATGCAATGTACTGGAGCATATCCATGATCTGATAACATCAATTGTGTTTTTTTAAACGCAAACTGTTTCACTGTTCAGATGCCTCTGACATTATTAATACCGCGTACATTCCATTTCTTGTTTTACTGGGTAGGTGGGGGTGGAGGGGTGGGGGGTTAGTTGCCAGGCCAGGGATCAAATTCACCTGACACAGTGTTTGTTATCCATGTCTGAGTATAGTTTATAAATGTGTTTTTTCGTTGTATTTTTGGCCTCAACATCATGACTTTGCCGTGTGTCGTAATTGTGTCTTTAAGCGTTGTAAGAGTGCAGCGCTTAAATCCATTATGCAGTTAAGAGGAAATCGCTTTGCGTTTAGATTTAATCTGAGAGCCACGGTGTCACTGCCCGCTCGGTGGGAATGGTAATAGAAACCGCATCTCTACAGCTCTTCTACAGCTCTTAAGAGATGGCTGGGGGAAGCTGTCCCCTCACGCTGCACGCGCCCCCTCCCTGTCCTGCTCAGGGTACTGTAGCGTCCGATGCTGAGGGTTAACTGGCACGCCGCTCGAGGACTCTGCCCGGAGCACAGCACGGTGTCAGAGAAACCCTTTTCCCTGCTCTCGTTCGTCAACGGGACAGGCTCTTCCTGTGCAGCTCTGTGCCAATTCTGCTGTAATGAACAGGCTCTGTGGCTACACAGACTATATCAAACACAATAAGCACCTATGGAAATATAGGCTAGTATAAGAGTTGATCGATGTATTTATTTTCTCATTAAAATGTTTGTTTTCTTATGTGTAGGTTTGAGTCAAATAGACCCAAGTGCTGGTACACTGTTGTGTTTGAGTTGAAATTCCATCACGTTTAGTTTGAACAAATTCATCAGATTTGCCTCCACCGCCGCCACTGGTTTAATCACTCCATTACATAACGCTCTTAGCCGCATTGCTCTTTTAGCACAGCGCTCTGCCGTAAACAAGCCTAACGTGTGTACAGCGACCCTTCGATGGGAGCGTTGGGCAGCATACGCAGTAGTGAGATTTGCATGATTGCTCTTCGTCAGACTAGAGAATGGACGTGCGTTTGTAGAAAATTGTGAAAAATGGTGAATTAGTGGTTCGGGTTCGTTCTGCTATTGCGTTGTTGAGGTGATGCTAAACTTTCTGAGCACACACAAACAAAGCAATGGGAATCAAGATGTTTTCTGTTAATGGCAACAGCATTCAATTTGTGTTAAAACCATAAAAGTCGGCCTCCCGCGTGGTCCGGGGTCCGATTCCCCGTCTCTCCAGAGTCGGCTCTGGTCGGGAGTGCCACCAGGGGCGGCGATTGGCTGTCCGCCCCAGAGAGGGGGAGGGAAGCCGACAGAACTTTCGCTGCGCATAAGAGTGGCCCTGTAGTACCGGGTTACGGTCGAAGGCCTGGTGAGTGTCGTCTCGGTCGAGGCGTTGCTTCGCCTTCGTCACTACCTGTTGCAGGACTACGGCAGCGAACTCACATTACTAGGGGGATTGACTAATTGGCTTCTAAATTGGGAGAAAAATGGGAGAAAATCAGAAACAAAATAAAAAAAACAATTAAAGTGCAACTCGTAGAGTATGTTTTTTTACTTTTTCAAAGACAATTTATATTATGTGGCTCAAATTGCTTTGTGTGTGTGATAATTTGTGTGTGTGTGTGAAATGTAAAATGCATCCTCTACAGAGAAGTGTGTGATGTGGGAGTGAGTGAGTGAGTGTCTGTGAGTGTGTGCATGTGTGTGCACATGAGGTCTGTGTGTGAAAGTGAGTGTGTGTGTGAGAGTGAGTGAGTGTTTATGTGTGTGTCTGTGAGTGAGTGTGTATGTGTGTGTCTGTGAGAGTGTCTGTGTGTGAGAGTGTGTCTGTGTCTGTGTGAGAATGTGTCTGTTTGTGTGTGTGTGTGTGTGTGAGAGAGTGTGTCTGTCTGCGTGAGTGTGTGTCTCTGTGTGTCTTTGTGTGTCTGCGTGAGTGTGTGGCACTGGAATTGAGATTGGGATGGGTTGCTTATGTTGTCTGTTAAGAGAAGACATTTTGATTTTGAATAAGCACTTAACCTACTTCGGAACGTTGTGTTCATAGAATTTTTTGTCCGTCACCTTGGTCACGCTGTGCTCAACCGGTTCAGGTCAATAGCTGCTTAATCAGCTCAGATATTTTTTGTCCCTTAATGCAGTATGTTTTCATAACATTTGCTGTCCAGATGATGGAGATGCAATTATTTTTTGGGGGGGTTCTTTTATTCTTTCATGTGGAAATCTCTTTGGGGTTTTTTGTAAAGAAACGAAGGCTTTGTAAATAATTGCTTTTCCCAAAACTGAAACCATCATGTGTACTGACTCTGTCATTTTTCATTAGTGCGTCAGTTTGGATTTAATGTGCTGTAGCAAAAAGTGAATGCTTTCAACAAGGAAACAGTATTGCAAGCGTTCGACCGCTCATTCATCTCGCCTCCCTTTAGGACCGTAAAGTGCATGTTGGCCTACATCTCTTCTGTGATGTGTTTTATGGACTATTTAATTTTTCACAGTAATGCTCATAATATCAGTGATGGGAAAACCAGAAAATTTGGAGTAGCCTGGTTATCAGCAGAGCCTCCTCATCATAGTGGACTATTTTAATACAGAGTATTAAGAATAACTGTTTTACTGTTAACTGTCCCCTTTTTGCATATGCCATTTCCAACTGCATGCTCACTACTTAGAAAAGTGTCTTTATAAATGTATAGACACCGTAGGCTGTATTCTGAATGCCACAAACAGGTGGAATTTTAATTATTATGAGTAAATTATTTAATTTTAATACATTTATTTTTAGGAGCGGCACGGTGGTGCAGTGGATAGCACTGTCGCCTCACAGCAAGAAGGTCTCGGGTTCGAATCCAGGCCGGGGGCCTTTCTGTGCGGAGTTTGCATGTTCTCCCCGTGTCCGCGTGGGTTTCCTCCGGGTACTCCGGTTTCTTCCCACAGTCCAAAGACATGCACGTTAGGCTAATTGGAGAGTCTAAATTGCCTGTAGGTATGAGCGTGTGAGTGAATGGTGTGTGTGCCCTGCGATGGATTGGCGACCTGTCCAGGGTGTATTCCTGCCTCTCGCCCGGAACGCATGCTGGGATAGGCTCCAGCCCCCCGCGACCCTGACCAGGAATAAGCGGCTTAGATAATGGATGGATGGATGGAATTCATTATTTAATTTTAATACATTTATTTTTAATGAATTAACCCTTTTTTGCCAACCCCCCCCACCACTAATGAAATCTTCACAAAGAGGAACACGCACAAAACCAATGAGCAAACTCTGGTTGCATGTGACCCCAGTGACTCAAATTAAACACTGGTGTTGAAACATGAGGAGGAAGTTGTAATTGCATAAATCCATCTTGTTAATTACTCATCTAAGGGTAAGCGGTTGTGTATTTATTACCTTTTGACCAAATGGTAACGAGGATCAAGCAATTGAACAGTTAGGCCTAAAACCTTACCGTTAAACAACGCGCAGTAAAGAGCTACGGTACCGTAACCACTCAGGAGCGGAATGATTGAGGTGAGAGTGACATCCTAGGCCCTGTCCTAATGAAATGGAGGACGGACGGAGGTCAGAAGCGGGCACCGTGTGGGATAACGATTCGGGGGTCCTGTGGGGTGATGAGCCCTTTGAGGGACGAGTGTGTGACTGTCGCTCCCGTTCCCCTGCACTGTCTTTTTGTGGCCGTGCAAAAATACCCCAAATTTTGCGGATTTGTGTGTTTCCAGAGTTTATTTTAAGATATCCTACCATCAAAACACTTCCGATAGGCCTGTTTAGGATCTGTCAGCCCTGTATGTACAGTGTGTTTAAAAACTGCGTACTTTGCTGAAAGCTCAAGGCCCCACCGTGTGGACTACACGGGCGCGGTGCTGAGCGTGACTCTTGATTATCCTCCGCCACGTGGAGACGCGTTTCATGCCAGGCCAGAGCTGCAGAGTGTGGAGAAGAATGTGGAGAATCCCCCTCGCGTTCTTCCTGCAGCAGCTGACTGCATAAACCTGAGGCACATCGCTGCGTAGCTCACCGTAGCTCCCTCCCCCCCCGCCCCCTGCTCTCTGCTGTAACCCTCTCAATGGGAGTGAGACGAAGCCCATTGTCTGCGCCCGGCGCCTTGGAAACGGCCCAGCCGTTCTCGCATGACACTAACGATGATGCGCTCATGTGTAAAAACTAGGCCACAGTCTTATCACTTGTGAGTTAAACTGGGCTGTATCTTGTGGGAGTTCGATGCACAGTCTCCCCACTTTGGCTGTCCTCCCCCCCCCCTCCACTGTCTGTTCCTCTCTCAGGTCTGTCTTTTTCAGGGTTGGTATGCATGCCAGCGTGACGGCCAATTGGAAGCAGGTGCACCTCTCTCTCTCTCTCTCTCTGTCTCTCTCTGTCTCTGCAGTTCAAAGGAACTGAATGAATAACAGAAGTCGAAGTCGATATCAGGTTTCTGTTCTCCTCTTTGTTCAGTTCTTACAGCTATTGAAGGGTGATCATGTGGCCCATTATTTCCACGCCATCCAGACATTCTGTAAACATACTTTTCTACTGTACTTTCTGAATAGTCACACCAGCCTCAATGACATTGAAATACCTTGTATATTTTTTTCCTGGTACTTACAAATACAGTGAAATTCCATTGGTTCTATGTTAGAACTCCATTGGTTTATAAGCTACATGTCTGATGTGCAAATAATATCGATAGATAATAATATCTACTGATTTACCTGGCAAGTAGAAGAACTGTGTTCATAGGCCTGTTCCATCACTAAAATCTCCTCTGTCTGTTCGGGAGGGTGTACACAAGCACACATCTTATCAAATATGAGTGTGAGTGCAGCTAATCAAAATGAAGGTACAAATATTTTGGCCTATAGATAATGTTATTTTTATTCTGTTTATATGAGATGCAATGATGTATAATAATATGTAAAACAAGTGATTTAACTATAGATTACTGACTGCAACATTTTTCTGTGGGTTTGTGACATGACAAATTAAAATGGCCTTTTCTGCCAGAAAAATAATACAATGGGTAATACAATACAATACTGTGCTATGATCATCTTCATCTGACTGTTTGAAAAAAGACAGTTTGAATGTGTTTTATCAGAAATGTAGCAGCTTTAACACGTTAACTTTGTTCGTTGGAATCTTGTTATGCTCACGGCCAATCAGCTGTTGGCTCATTGGCCAGTCCAGCTGTTCTCATACAATTGATGTACAGATCTGGCCATCTCCCACGAGAGCAACCAATGGCTGTGCTCCTCTGGGAATACGAAAGTTTCACTTTAGAAGAGTGTCCTGGCCCAGGAAGGAAAGCCAACACAAGTAGCACATACACGAAAAATAAAACGCGTCGTACGTACATCTGATACGTGTCAGCACTCAAACTTCACCAAGGAGACATGGCGTATTGTCCAAGACTTGACTTCTTCCCTGACAGCCGTTCGGATAGAAAGTCATCATTCAGCGGCCTCGTCTTGCACGTGGCATGCGAATCACAAAGCGCCCCTGAGCCAGAATTAGACGCAGGAGCCGCCGATTCAAAGAGGATTTGACAACGTTTGGCTTTGCCCTAATCACCGCCGCCGACTCCATGAAACGTTCGCTGGCGCCGAGCGCAGGGCTTTTTACCGCGGCCGTCTGGCCGGAGACGATCTGATCTGTTTGCTGTGCTGGATTTTGTCCCATTCCCGCCATCCCATTTGTTAATTGCGAGCTTTCGCAGATGACCGTTTTTTTAAGTGCATCATACAAGGGCATTCTGACCCTCCACGCGATTAGCGCACGGCTTAAGCAGGGATCTTCTTATTGCGCTCTTATGCCGGCCGGACGCGGCGGCGGAAGGTAAAGATGAAAGCTCGGAGTCAGGAGTTCACTTTGCAAGCAGCGATCACTAGAATATGTTAAGCTTATGTATAATAGAGACTGATTCGTTGCGAACGACAGGCCGTTACTCGTTCGGGTTTTCAAGCCTGGGGATTGTTGTTCGATGTCTGCAACTGAATGTTGGCAACAGGCCGCTCTTCACTGTCCGAGATAAACCAGGGCCAGTAAACGGCAGTGGAGAGCCCTCAACTTAGATCACGGTCTGGTGTTAGAATGTTCTCCTGTGGATGGGTTCAGATGCAGGCCGGTGAAATGTCACCATTAACGGCCACTAGGAACACGAAGGGCACCACCTAAAGATCTGCGGAGAGGTGGAGTGATGCCAAAGTGCTTGTAATGAGAATGAGAGAGAGGTGATGGAGGGGAATCAGATAGAAATATAGTGTATTTGTTAGTGGAAAGAACCAGGCTCCTGGCCAGAGTGGGGGTGGATCCATTGGCCATTTGTCCACACAGAATGCACTTTAAGGATGGGCACAGTGCAGTTCATTTGAATCTGTTCAGAAAGGACAGAATGAACGGCATAAGTGGAGACATACCCCTCTATTTTAAAATCACATTTAAATGTGGTGGAAATTGCAGTAGTTGACCCTTGTCATCCTAGGAAGGATATCTGGATTAGATGAGAGGGGGAAATGAGAAGCACCTTTATATCTGAACGTGCTGTAGGCCACTGGCACCGGACCAGTGTGCTCAATGGAAAGCAGTGGTTTGTCAGGGGAGATATTCATAATGGCTGACTTTAATTACCCCTCTATTCATTGGAAAACAGTGTAAGGACAGGGAGAATCTGAAAAGGATATTTGACTTGACTTAATTTCAGTGCAATTTAAACTAACCAGCAATGATCCGTTTGAGTACTCATTCATCAATGAACTAATGAATAATCATGTTAGTTATGTATTTGTGTGTAAATATTTAACTGATTTGAAGTTAGCCAGCTAGCTACTGTACATGCTGTGCATGTGCAGAGCCCAGTCATGTTTGGTATGATGTGGCATAATGTTGAGCAGGACTGTTCAAGTGTAGCCTACTATGGCAACCATTGTACTTTTAGTGTTACACTAGGACATTAATATTATGAACAATCCTCTCACATCCAGACTAAGGTTTGCTTAATATAAACTTAAGCATTTCTAGTTCTATCTATTAAATTCAAAAGTTTGTCCTTATTTTAGTTTTGACAACTACCATCAAACAAATGTTTGCTTTGAATAGGCTACATCAGTAAAAATCATATCAATCAAAGTGCCTTTTGTTTTAAAAAATGCCTGTGTCGAAATCATTAAACATTGCAGAGATTCCACAATTTGAATTTATATTTTGGGCCGTTTGTTTGGTCTGCCTTTTATGTTAATATTCTCTTGCATGAGGCTGCATGTAAGGGCGACAGAAGTATGCCTTAAACAGGCAAAAATAAATGAGAGGCTATGAGCAGACATCCTTAAATAAACCTGTCTGCCACTACCACCACACGCTGGCTTCCACATGCTGGCGCATTTGACAGAGCCTGCTTTTCGTTGACCTCTTCCTCTCCGCTACTGGTTAACCGTTAACCAAGCACATCTTTACCCATTAACCGTATATAATCGATGAAACCTCTGTGTATAGAACAAACATGAATGGCTTGTCCTGAATGGTGTATTTGAATCTGCCAAGCCATCTGGTGGCCTAAGGGCAATTAGGATCAGTACACCGGTTACCGAGACATCGTTGTGCCTAAAAGGAACCTTGGGGATTGTATTTAGTATTTTTATTATTGTTATTGTTTGTCTGTCAGCGTTATCCAGGGTAACTTACAGGGCATTAAGAAGAAAAAAGAAAAGCAAAGCAGCTGTTTGTTACTGGTACTTTTCCACTTGTGTTTTCTAGCCAACTCCTTAAGCTCTTACTGTGTTGGCAAAAACACCAGACCTTCCTCCATTCTGTTTTTGTATTATTCATTCCCAGAATGATGCCCTTCCACCCTTTGGATTCCTAACGTGGTTCCCGTTGTCAAGCTCTACACACAGATAACGTGTGTTTACGTTTAAACACAGGCAATGACAATGTTCCCAGTTGTACCGTAGTTTGCTACTCAGTGCAGGTCTGTACTCACGTCAATGCTGTCTGTGGTCTTGCAGGAGATGGCAACCCAAAGGAGAGCAGTCCGTTCATCAATAACACGGACAACGACAAAGGAAACCTCTACGATGGGAAGAACATGGCTCTCTTTGAGGTATGACACAGGGTTACGAAACATTTTGTCATTGGTATGGCGACTTTCCTTTGATGCTGTATCTGGGCATGCCCAATGTGCCTAACGTGTCTACTGCCGTCTGTGCTCTACTCTGGTAGTCACGGTGAAACACATTGGAACTTAAAGTGATGTCTGCGATGGGAAACTACGTATTGACGGCTGCTAGATGTCCTCAAATCAAATGGGTGTTTAGACCGTAGGATTGTAGCCTGTTCACATGGGATTGAGTATACATAGGACACATTTGAAAGCCCTGTTAATTGGGGGGGGGGGAAATGTATAAAGAGTGCAGTTGTATGTTTTTCAGAACTAATAATGGTTGAGGGCTGACTCTTAACAAAGCTGTGACCTCTCAGGATTGGTCTTCCTGTGTTCTCTTCTGACTGGGTTGAAAGGAAAGCTCTGCATGTGCCATGCCTTTTGGGCTCTCTCCCTTTTCCCACATGAGTGTAATACTTCATATTAAAGTGCACAAACAAAGTAAATGACAGGGTGTTCCGTCTGTTTCCGCCTCACTTTGTTCAAATTTCACAAACTAGATGCGTTAGGGCAGTCTCGTTTTGTGTCTTTTTAGCCTCTAAATTGCCTTGGTAGCTTTAAGCGTGCGATGGACTCTTCCGTTAACAGGAGGAGATGGACAGCAACCCCATGGTGTCGTCCCTGCTCAACAAGCTGGCCAACTACACCAACCTCACCCAGGGGGTCATCGAGCACGAGGAGGCCGACGATGACGAAGGGGCCAAGAAGAAAGCCGTCAAGGTAGGCCCTCCAGCACGTCGCAGCGCACCCAGTCCGCTACTGCAGTCTCCCAGTGCACTTCCACTGAGCCATGCGAAATGAACACGACGCCCAGTGATATCTAACCACACGAGTAAAATCTCCCAACAGATCAAACACCCACGCCATGGCGTGCGAGTTAAACCTCCAGAGGCACAGTGTGTGACTGTTCTGGACCAGGGCGCACATTTGCGTGCCATGTGCCCTTTGGAAAACACGCAAACACTCACCCTCTTTGTTTTGTGCGCGGGCTTCTGTGCGACTGCTCAACGTTTTTTTATTTACTTTTAATTCTCCGTAAAGTCCGCACACACCCTTACCCCAGAGTAAAGAAATCAGAAACACATTGTTTCATTCCTCTACAGATGGTTTCAGAGGAAAATGCGTCATGAAATCAAAATAGATTCAGAAGAGATTCAACTGATCTTTGTGGGGAAACTGCAAAATGTGCATGAAAACTTTCCCACTGTTTTACCATCCGTTGTTTCTTGTTCCTCTGGGAGCATTGCTGTGACCGTGGACTTCCACCACCCAACGCTTTGTGGGCTGTTTTTAGTCCTTGACTCTATGCCTAGAGGGTGACAACTTTTTTTTTAGTTTCTCTTCTTAGCTGTTGCGTGAAAAAAAAAAAATAAAAAATACCCACCCTGTTGCCAAGAGGAGTAAGTCTCCGCCGCAAGGCCGCAGTGACGCGTATCTCTGTCCCTCGCCACGTCACTCCATTGCACTCTTCTGTATGGAAACCACGCAGGCAGGCAGCCTGGTTTTTCTGTGCCGGCTCCTATGTCATGGAACACCTTGCCTAGCTACCTTTGGGACACACATTTTTAAAGCCTGTTCTGGGTTATGCTTTATTATTTTCTAGTTATTCTAGTTAATCTATTTCTATTTTTTGCACATTGATCATTTTGTTAACTGGGACTGGAGAACACATTGAGCAGCCTTGTTTTAAAACGCACCCTTTATAAACCTGTCGCATGCAAAGGGGTTTTTACAGGAGAACAAATTGATGGGAATACACGATGAAATGGTTTATTCACCATGGATACATGGAAACATTTGTGATGCACTGTGAACTATAAAGTGCTACTTCCCTTAAGTGTAAGATAACTGAAGTTAGTTAGTTAGTTCATTTTATTTGGCAATTTAAAAAAAAATAGATACACACAATGCGAACACACATACCCTCGATTCATGACATCACATTAATGCACACCGCAAATTGCCGAGGATAACACAAAAAAGTTATTATTATTATTTATTTATTTCCATTGTGGTCCTCTATATGGCGGCAAGCCGAAGAAGTCAAGCACGATCAACGTGCCGAACACAGTACACTTCTTTGTTATTTGTCTTGTGATTTTGAAGGTGTTAAACGTGCTTTTCCTCGTCCCCTCCTGTGCCCAGAGTCCACAGATGGGCACCTTCATCGGCGTGTACCTCCCCTGCCTGCAGAACATCCTGGGGGTCATCCTCTTCCTGCGTCTCACCTGGATCGTGGGCACCGCCGGCATCATGGAGTCCTTCGCCATCGTCTTCATGTGCTGCACATGTGTAAGAGCCAGTCGCACCCGGGCCCGGGCCCCTCCCCCTCCCTGGCCTTTTGCTTTATTCTTATACCACAGTGTGGTTAAATACTCCATTCTGATTGGTCATGAGGGTGTCACGGGAGGAGTTACATTTTTTTAAATATCAGACACGTTATCCGGGTCTCAGGACGTAAAATTTTTGGCATGGTCAAATATCAAGGCCCCCACTACTGAACTGAACAACTGTGGTTCTCTGTGGCTCGGTTGGTAGAGCATGGCGTTGGCAACGCTTAGGTTGTGGGTTCGGTCCCCACTGGGGCCACATATACTGAAAATGTATGCATTCACTACTGTAAGTCGCTTTGGATAAAAGCGTCTGCTAAATGGCATATATTATTATATTATATTATATTATATTAACATATAAAATACACGTAATTCAATGGAAATAGTCCGGTTCGCAATCAGCAACACCTTGGTGCCACTAATTTTTTTTTCAGCGGATCTCCAGTACCTCATGAATATTGTCTAATTTTGTGACTAAATGTATTTAACGTAATTCACCGATTTGTGTATTCATTCCTTTGCCATGTAGCTGTAGTATAAGCAGGATAATGTAGTGTGGACAAGTCGGATAACAGCAGGTCATAAAGCCCCTCTCGTTCATGTCAGGTCATGGCCACAGTGCGTTATCCCTTGCTTAACGTGTGTCACTACGCCATCTCTGCATATCCCGTCTGCTGTCCCCAGCACTCAAAGGGCCTGTTTAAATCCTTTGATTCCGTTGGCTTTGCCCACGATGGTCTCCCTGCTGATGGCTTCATCTGCCGCAGATCCTGTGTGCGCTCGCCTGCTGCCTCAGCGTGTGTGCTCACATGTGAAAGTGGTGAAAGTTGCTCGGCTGCTAATCCGCAGCTCTAAATGTAGACTCAGGATGCTGCTCAGCCCTGCACCCGTGCGTTTGATTGAGCCTGGCAGCTCGCTGCGTGTAATCTCCCGAGCTCAAGGGCCTTGTCTTTATTTATAACCGCGCAATGCCAGCACCACCCTGTAATATACGCCGTTTATCAGACGCTTTTATCCAAAGCGACTTACAGTAGTGAATGCGTACATTTTTCAGTATATGTGGTCCCAGTGGAAATCGAACCCACAACCTTAGCGTTGTCAGCGCCATGCTCTACCAACTGAGCCACACAGAACCACAATGTACATGCGTTGTTTATGGATCGTTAAACACCTTTGTTTTCGTGCCCAGCCATAGACCCTGTATTCTGTGTTCAGTTGATGTCCGAGAGCGCTTAATGGCGTCCAACAAGGTAGCCGGGCTGGACCACTCTGAGAGAATGAGGGCCTTTTTTAGCAAACCCCAAGCTCCTGTTTCCTGCAGACCTGTCGATCCCTCCCCCGTCTCGCATGCTCCAATCAGACCGCAGAATCTCATCATGTGTTATTGGCAGGAAGGTTTTTTTTAATCGTGAAAATTTCTTCCCGGATGTCAACGGCAACAATGTGGTTCTGTGTGGCTCAGTAGGTAGAGCATGGCGCTGACAAGGCTTAGGTTGTGGGTTCGAGTCCCATTGGGACCACATATACTGAAAAATGTATGCATTCACTACCGTAAGTCGCTTTGTATAAAAGCGTCTGTTAAATGGCATATATTTATTTATTTTTCACATTTTTAGGGCGGCACGGTGGTGCGCTGTCGCCTCACAGCAGGTCTCGGGTTTTTAGGCAGGGCCTTTCTGCGGAGTTGCATGTTCTCCCCGTGGCGTGGGTTTCCTCCGGATCCCACAGTCCAAAAACTAGTCTTTTCAATGCCCAGTGTGAATTTTCATTCGATGGAAGTATCCAGGGTGATTCCTTCGCCCCAATGCATGCTCCAGTGTGACCCTAACTAGGAATAACTGAAGGATTGAGACATTTTTACAGGGTTGCGGTTCATGGCAGCGGATAGAAAACTGTCTTTTCCAATGTCCAGTGTTTTTCATTCAGAAGTATGATTTCCAGGTGTGTTGCAGTAACAGGATTAGGTTAATGCATGTGAAAAGGTTTATTGTGCAATAGGTTGCACGCTGGTGATGGAACGCTGATGTATGACCTTCTCCACTTTAAGAGTCTCCATAGAGCCAGTAAGCTCTCCTTAGAATTACAGTAATTGGCTTTAGTCCAGATCGTCCTGATCCTGCCAGCGACACGGTCCAGAACGGGCAGGGGCCACGGGAGGAGGGTTCTGCTTTAGTCACTCACTTGTGCTGACTCAAGGGCTCATCAACTCACTGCTAATATTACATAAGGGACCGATTTCCATGAAATATTTCATTTTTTTCCTCAGACTCTTTGATTAGCATGCAGTGTATGGATTCCTGTGAATTTTTTGCTTAATTTCTTCCCAAAGCTACCCTGAAAGTCTGAATAATTCTCCTCTCATTAGTCAGTGATACATTTGTGTTTTTTAACCCTTTAATGGTCTGCTCAGCCATTTGGTAGAGCACATTGTGACTTTTGCAATTGCTTTTTTAGGTGAGACTATTAAAGGATTAATACCCATTGTGTTAAACCCATTGCATTGAGTTTAATGGTTAGGGAACCGGGCTTGTAACTCAGAGGTTGCAGGTTCAATTCCCAGGTTGGGCACTGCTGTTGTACCCTTGAGCAAGGTACTTAACCTAATTGCTTTAGTAAAATATCCAGCTGTATAAATGGATGGTATGTAAAGAAATGTGAACTGTGTAAGTTGCTCTGGATAAGAGCGTCTGCTAAATGCCTAAAATGTAAATGTAAATGTAAATGCATTGAGTAAATGCTTGCATCTTTAGCTTGAATGCACTGAATTGATCAAATTGGCAGTTTGAACAATACAGCTTTCATTCTTCCTTACAGACAATGCTGACAGCAATATCAATGAGTGCCATTGCTACAAATGGTGTGGTCCCAGGTAGGCTTCCATTCTTGTCTTATTTTTTATTGCCTTAATAAAAGTGAAAAAAACATTCAGGCAAAAAAATACGTCAATGAAAGAATTCAATGTGCCAGGGCTGCACTCGACTCCAGTTTGACATTTAGACTAAACTAGGGTGATTTGTGATTTGACATAGCAGTGTGTGTAACGCAGTTGTGGGCCCAGTAGTAGAAATTAAGTTCCCAGAGCCCTGCAGAACTGATGTGTCTGTCCTTCTGTCCCAGCCGGGGGCTCTTACTACATGATCTCCAGGTCGCTGGGCCCGGAGTTCGGCGGGGCCGTGGGCCTGTGCTTCTATCTTGGCACCACGTTCGCTGGAGCCATGTATATACTCGGCACCATCGAGATCCTTCTGGTGAGTCGGCTTTGGGTAACCTCACGGTGACTTGGCACTTTGTGTTTTGTATACGCTGTATGTTTACGTCAAGGTAAGTTATTACACTGTAGTGAAACGCCAAATCGGGTTTGTTCCATATGCTAAATTGTCTATCGTATACAATATGGACATACTTAATTTGTGAAACACTGCAAACAGAATGGTTGTAAAATGTACTTGGTATATAGGGGCTCTGAGTGGCTTAGCGTTTAACCTGTTACACCTAGTGATTAAGTTAACTTGTACATGATCTGACAAAATGGCTGCCTTTCTGACAGATGGTGTTAGTCCATTCAGGTAAATGGCAGCCCTTAGCGGAATGGCCTCTTATCAGAATGAGCGGTAGCCAGAGTGACGCCCTGTTCTCTGTGTCTGCTACAGACCTACATCGTGCCGAGCGCAGCCATCTTCAAGGCGGCGGAGAAGGAGCACGAGGCCGAGGCCATGCTCAATAACATGCGGGTGTATGGCACCTGCTGCCTGGCCCTCATGTCCGTAGTGGTGTTTGTGGGAGTGAAGTACGTGAACAAGCTGGCACTGGTCTTCCTGGCCTGCGTGGTGCTCTCCATCCTGGCCATCTACGCCGGGGTCATCAAGACCGCCTTCGAACCCCCTGACTTCCCGTGAGTCTGAGCCTTCTGCACGCCTTCACACATACATACACCTACAGCACGCACACACACACACACACCTACAGCACGCACACACACACCACACACACATACACACCTACAGCACGCACACACACACACATACACACTTACAGCACGCACACACACACACATGCACACACACACACACACACACACACACACACACACACACACGTACAGCGCATGCACACACACAAACACGCACATGTACAGCACACACACACACACACACACACACACGCGTATACACAGACACGTACAGCGCACACACGCATGTATACACAAAGACGCATACAGCACACACACATCATCGTATACGCACACACACACACGCATTCACAAAGACATATACAGTACACACCCAAAAATATACACACAATTACAGCTCACACAAACAGACTTATGGTGCACACAAACACACACAACTACGGCACATATACAAACAAACGCACACACACACATTGGCTCACACACTTCCGCGCACAAAAAGCACCAGAGCAAAGCAGGCCGCTTTCTGCCTGTATCTAAATGTTCTGTAATCATTCATCCATTTTCATCAGAATCTCAAGAAGAGGGTCACTAAAACCTTAATCATAAGCAATCAGACCGGATTAAACGAACGAGGGTCAGTCAAATACATTCCAACACAGTGGACGGATTTATTAAAGTGTTCCAATGAGCATTAGTCTGCTTTCAAGAGAGAGAGCTGAAGTTAATCATTAGTAAGTGCTTGTTTGAATGGTGTTGTCCTCTGGCCCAGTTACACACGGATCACATTCAGAATGAGGATCTCTACTCGGGTTGAGAGCTCTTTAAGCAAAATTCATAAACCACAGGCCCCCGCGAACCCCCTCAGACCCGTGAACAGTGATTAACGGACCGGCCGAATGGCGACCTGCCATTTAGCCAGTTCCGTAATTGGCTAAAAATGTTAAGTGACAACGCTCTTAAGCCCCCATTGTTCCTGTTGCTCCAGAGGCATGAAATACAGAAGGGGCATATGACTTTAATAACTTTAATGACACCGGAATGCCACATTGTGATCCGCAGCATCTGCCTTCTGGGGAACCGCACCCTGCAGAACCACAACTTTGACAAATGCCTGAAGACGGTGGAGGTTGACAACGCGACGGTCACCACCAAGCTCTGGAGGCTGTTCTGCGACGGCCCGGGGCTCAACGCCACCTGTAACGAGTACTTCGTCCTCAACAACGTGACCGAGGTCCAGGGCATCCCAGGGCTGTTGAGTGGGGTCATATCAGGTGAGGGAGGCACCAGTAGGGGCACTCTGACCATTCCCAAAACCAACCCGCTGGGGCCGTTCAGTGCGTTTCAGTCAGGCCACCTGGATCGATTCCTGGGCGTCTCATCGTTCCATTACACTAGCTTTTAGCTGCAACTCGGTTAGGGTTTGCCTAAGAAAAATTTAAAAGGGTTTTGGATTTCTGATGCTTTCTGAATGTCAGTGCTAGTGATGGTGAATGCGGGGTCTGAGTTCCCATCGTTCCTGAGTTAAACACACAGACGTACTTTAATTGTGCCCGGGAGGCATGGCTGGGTCATCAGGCTGTTCACCAAAAAAACAAAAACATCAGTTTAATATTACAACGGGACAGAACCCCGTAATGGGTGGAGCTGCCGTATGTGGTAATTAATTGACTTGTGCAAATACCAATTAGTTAAGTATTTGATAAACCATTGCAGATGATGTTTTTATATTATTCCTCAACAATAAAAACCAACAATATGACATTGAAGATAAATGGCTATTGTAGTGTCCTGAGGACCTGAAGAAAGGAATTAAGAAACGGAACCAAAAATACTAGAATTTAACACTTTAAACACTTTAACACTCCGAAGCATCTGTGTTATCATTCCCACAGATTGGATCGGAAAAGGTGGCTAATTTAATGCGACAACCAAATACACCCTCGTGGGAGGAAGGGTGGGCAAGCTGGCTGGCATTGGTGTGGAGTTGCACTGAAGCTGAAGCCTGTGTGCTGCCTGGTCCCGTGTGTAGTGACATGTTTGTGCCAAAAGCTTTGGCAACAACATCTGAACCCCCTCAGCCCCACGTGTACATTTTGCAAGTCAAAAACACTTGAGTTGCACGTGCGTGTGTTTTTGCAAACTGCAGTTTAACAGGGAAAATAAGTTTAGTGGTCGGGGGGGACCGCAATAGCCTATCGCTGTTCCTCTGAGGTGTGCGGATAATGCTTCACAACATCTCGGGGCGGTGGGCTGGAGGAGGTGAGCCGAGTGACACATAACTGACTCACCGTCACATGCTCTCACTTGCTACGCTTCCGCAGCGTAGCTGTGATGACAGCACCGCACACGTGCATCTGGCTTTGGGATTGTGTCACGTGAAAGTTGCACCTAGCTAAACAGACGGCATTCAAATATGCCCCGCATGCTAGCCATAATACTCATTTTAGTGCCTGAAATGGTAAGCCAGCTCCACTAACCGGTCAGCGAGTCACTTGTTTTCAAATCAGAAATCATGGCAGCACCATGTATAGCATTCTGCCGCTTGTGCAAAGGCAGGTTAACGATTGCACATCGATTTCATAATGTTTTTAAAGCTCTTCAGTGCAGGCACATTTCTGCTTTATTTTGGTACATTTTCACAGACCTCAGCGTGATGACGTGAATTTCTGTCCATGTTGAAGAGGGAACGACAGTGCCAGGGAACATTATTTTGTTTGAACCTTGAAATTGTATTTTTCATTAAAAAGATTGTTACATCCATTATATCTTTCTTATTGTCGATCTATGGATTTCAATACTGCGATACTAAACATTGATTTTGAAGTGTTTACTATTAGTGTGTCATACTAGTACTGAATGAGTTCTTTCAAGTCCTGCAGACAGTTGGCAAGTCGTACAATTTTTGGATATTTCAACATTTTTGGGGAAGATGTTCTTTTTTAGGTCACAGTAAAAAGAGTACAGCAAACCTATCATCAGTATTTATGAGTGCATCGCTATGCTAACTCGACACTTCAATTTAGGGAGCCGAGCTTTATGCCTTGGCTTTGAAGTGGGCTCAAGTTTTTATTTGATAAAGCAATTGTAGGTTGTCCTTTTTTAAGAATATATACTGTATATATTTTTTTTTTTTAACTTGCTGCGTACAAAAACAAACCGTGACCTAAAAATATTGTCACAGAGGCCGCAGTGTGAACCCTCCTATTGCCCTGTGTGTGAGTATTGTGCCCCCTCAGTGTGGGAGCGGCTGCTGAAGTCCCCTCGTCCCGTCTCACAGATAACATGTGGGGTGACTACGGACCCGCTGGGATGCTGGTGGAGAAGAAATGGCAGCCGTCTGTGCCCGCAACCGACAGCTCCAACGACATCTACATGCCGTACGTGGTCAACGACATCGCCACCTTCTTCACCCTGCTGGTGGGAATCTACTTCCCCTCTGTGACCGGTACGAAATGGATCGGTTTCACTGTTTTATTTGATGAATTTGAAGATTTTTATTTATTTTTTTTCACTACGGCATGCTGTGCAACTGAAATTGACTTTATGTTTGGTGTATCTTTTTTTTTTAAAGCATCTATTCAGGAGAATTAGGCATTTGTGAAAAACGGCTTGGACAGAAAGACTATATAGCAGTTGGAAGTAGCAAAAAGCCATACCCAAATAGCATGCTATTTTGTAGCTTTGTTTTTTTAAATGCTTTATATACCATTCTTGTATAAAGTATATATAGTATAATATAGTAGCTCTATATACCATTTTTGGACATTATGCTTGTATGCAGTATATACCACATATAACTCTGCTCGTATACAGTATATACCACATATAGCTCTGCTTGTATACAGTATATACCACATATAGCTCTGCTTGTGTACAGTATATACCACATATAGCTCTGCTTGTATACAGTATATACCACATATAGCTCTGCTTGTGTACAGTATATACCACATATAGCTCTGCTTGTATACAGTATATACCACATATAGCTCTGCTTGTATACAGTATATACCACATATAGCTCTGCTTGTATACAGTATATACCACATATAGCTCTGCTTGTGTACAGTATATACCACATATAGCTCTGCTTGTATGCAGTATATACCACATATAGCTCTGCTTGTATACAGTATATACCACATATAGCTCTGCTTGTATACAGCTTGTATACAGTATATACCACATATAGCTCTGCTTGTATACAGTATATACCATATATAGCTCTGCTTGTGTACAGTATATACCACATATAGCTGCTTGTATACAGTATATACCACATATAGCCCTGTATGCCATGTTGGAATGGCCCTGGCTGAAGTGTTTCCATATCCACAATAGTCTCAGTTCATCCTCACTGGCTTTTATGTTGACTTGTTTTTTCCTTTTTGTTTTGTTGTGCCCCCCCCCGTTTGTTTCAGGGATCATGGCTGGATCCAACCGCTCCGGGGACCTGAGAGACGCCCAGAGATCCATTCCCATCGGGACCATCCTGGCCATAGCAACAACCTCCTTCATCTGTATCCTTCAGCCCGTCGCCATGGCGGCAGCAGAGCCCATCGCTCGCCTGCGGGAGACTTGTTTTGTTTTCGTGAACGTGCCGATGGTGCGTGTGAGCAGCGGAGTAAGGGAGAATAGCGATCCCCGCTCAAGCGTTGAGACTTATGTTAGCAATTTGAGGAATAGCTTTGTCATAAGTAAAGAATGTGCTGTTTGAAAGTGTGACACTGTAGCCCGGTGCCTGTAAGAGCTTCAGCTGCGGAGCATTTACACAGATGTGTGTCTCACCTCCTTTCCCCAAGCAGGGTATTCTTCTTAATTACGTCACACAGACATTTCCAGCATAGTGCTGTTTGGTGCCTGCATAGAAGGTGTGGTGCTGAGAGACAAGTGAGTGTTGTTTTCCTGAGTTTGTACATCTGCAGTGCGAGGAAACGTGCAGCTGTGAATCATTTTAACAGCAAACATGTAGGGGTGTATCGGGGGGGAAAATGTGATGAGTCATGTCTTTCTTTTTTTCAATTTAATTTAATTTGAGTTAACCCTATTATGACATTACAGACCACATGACCATCCTTTTGTACTTCTTGTTCTATCTCCATAGAACAAAGCACCAGGGATTTAAATCATTGACAAAGAACTAGAGTTTTAAATAATAGACAAAGAACCAGAGTTTTAATAATAGAACAAAGAACCAGAGATTTAAATCATAGACAAAAACCAGAGTTTTAAATAATAGACAAAGAACCCGAGTTTTAAATAATAGAAGAAAGAACCAAAGTTTTAAATAATAGACAAAGAGCTCGAGTTTTAAATAAGAGTAGAGATGGTCCACTCCCGTGTTGTGTCATTGAAAGTTCACGTCCTGTTGTTTCAAACATTCCGTTTGTATAGAGAGTGCTCCAGCTTCCTTACTACTTCAATGGGGAAAGGACCTCATTTAATATTCAAACGCTCATCGCTATTGAAATGTTGCATTTTTTAAATATTGTTAGTCTAAATTCAAGTAACTGTTACCTTCCTTGCCTTGTAAGTGTAATTTTTTGCCAATTCATGACCAGAGCTCTGTTCTCAAAAAAAGTGCTGTCCTAAAGCGTTGTCTGGGTGCTTATTTTCCGTTCACCAGTGATCTCCACTGTAGAAACACCGTAGCTAACAAGCTAGCTAACGTTAAGCAGAGGTCTGTGTTAATGGAGCTCGCTCGATAATGGCACCTGACATGTGAGTTAGCCAGTGACAGTCAACTGATTGAACCTGCCCTGCTAAGCGCTCCCCTTTATGAAATACTGTGCTTTTCGGACTGAACTCTTCACATAAACGCCTAATAAAACTTACAATAAGCATCGATCACATCAAAACAAAGAACATATCTTACTACAGTTACTCCAGCTGTTTCTTTTTTTTTTAATGTAATTTTTGTTTCAAATTTGTATCCCATTTTCTCCCAATTTGGTAGCCAATTAGACCCGCTATTTTAAGTCAATCCCCCCCTAGTAATGTGAGTTCGCTGCCGTAGTCCTGCAACCGGTAGCGACAGCGTCGGACGTTGTAACCACTGGGCCACGCGGGAGGCCACTCCAGCTGTTTCTAAGTATTAAGTTGTGACCAACCCAGAGCAGTCTGAATATATAATTAGGTATTTTCTGAATTTAAGTTGATATTTCAAGCGAAAATCTTAATTTTCTGTTCAACTTTTTGAAGGTTATCACATTTCTCCAGAACACAACCCCAATAATGTCTGTCCCTGTGATGTAACTGTAAATGTCAGTGTAAGTGTGATGACGAAACCTTCCCTGGTCTATAATGTTTGTACATGAGAGGGCTGCAGAGCGACTCTCTTGTGATGTGGGCCCTGTGGCAGTGCCAGCACAGCAGTGCTGTCAGGCTGAGAGAGCTATAAACAGAAGGGTGACTGTGGCTGCCATGACGTGCAGTGAACTGGGGTTGAGACCACGGTTCTCACGCTGTGTGTGTGTGTGTGTCTGCGTGCGTGTGTGTGTGTGTCTGCGTGCGTGTGCATGTGCGTGTGTACATGTGTGTGTGTGTGTGTGTGTGCGTGCGTGCATGTGTGTGTGTGTGTGCGCGCGTGTGTGTATTGCAGATTTGGAGACTCCGTGAAAGGGAACCTGGTGATTGGCACGCTCTCCTGGCCCTCCCCCTGGGTCATCGTCATTGGCTCCTTCTTCTCGTGCTGCGGGGCGGGGCTGCAGAGCCTCACTGGCGCCCCCCGGCTGCTGCAGGCCATCGCGCGCGACGGCATCGTGCCCTTCCTGCAGGTGGGCCCCCTCTAACACGCGTGGCGTGGTGTTTGTGATGCAGAGCACACGTGTGGTACTGACTGACCCGTCCCGCAGGTCTTCGGTCACGGCAAAGCTAACGGCGAGCCCACCTGGGCCCTGCTGCTGACCGCCGGCATCTGTGAAATCGGGATCCTCATCGCCTCCCTGGACGCTGTGGCCCCCATTCTCTCCATGTGAGTATCTTTCTCTCTCTTTCTCTTTGTCTGTCTCTTTTTTTTCCCATTGTGTGAGAAACTCCTGTACTTGTGTGTCTCTTCAGTTACTGAATGTGAGGCCTGTCCTTCAGACTTAATCCAGACCTCTATCCCTCTTCCCACTCTTTCTTTCTTTCTTTCTTTTGTTCTCTCTTTCTCTATCTCTTCCTCTCTCCTTCTCTCTCTTTCTCTCTCTCTGTCGCTCTTTGTCTGTCTCTCTCTCTCCCCCTCTTGACCCCTTCTCTTTCTCTTTCTCTCCCTTTCTCTCTCTTTTCCTCTCTTGCTCTCTTTCTTTCTCTCTCTCTCACTCTCTCTGTGTCTCTTTCCCTCTCTCTCTCTCTCCCTCTCTCCTTCTCTCCAGTTTTGATATGTGCTGTACATCCTCACCCTTCTCTTTCCCCCCGCAGGTTCTTCTTGATGTGCTACCTGTTTGTGAACCTGGCCTGTGCCGTCCAGACTCTGCTCCGTACCCCCAACTGGAGGCCCCGCTTCAAGTTCTACCACTGGTGAGCCTCACCGGGCCCCTCCTCCCCCATGTCACACAGTGCCGGTACCTGAGCCCATACCCCTGTCCTAAAACCACCAATGGCAATGTACCCATCCATGGCAATCGCCAAACCCTGAACCAATCGCATCCTCTCGACAGCAGACTCCATTAGTGAAGCGTTGTTTACAGGTTGTCCCCCTGCGCGTGCTGTCTCCCTGGCAAAGCGCTGGGCTCCAGGGCCTGGTGTGTCAGGCGCTCTCCGTGCTCCAGGCAGTTAATGAGCTGTAGCTCTGAACCAGCAGGTACGCAGGGCCCTGCTGGGCTCTGGGGACAGCAGCCTTCTCCCCTGCTGGTTAAAGGCCAGGAGCCTCCACTTGCCTGGGCCACACAGGGCCATGTCATTTACATCTCACACAACGCTTTATACAGGAGGAGACCTCGCCTGTTTTGAGGGGATCTGCGTTACACAGATTTAGAAGAGAGCCGGAGGCTGGCGGTTCGCTAGGCGCGGCTAAGTTGCCACTGCGAGAGCCGTTTAAGAGCTTATACAAGCGAATCACGTTGTCGATGTGTGGCCTGCCCGCTCTCTGCTCCGATTCTACTGTTTGCACCCGTAATTCTGTGTGAATCTGGGCCCATATGTACAAAGATTCCAAGAGTAGGAGTGCTGGTTTCCCCTGTCCATATCCTAACCATATCCATTATGAGCTAAAAGGCTAAACTGATCCTGGATCAGCACTCCTACTCTTAGAATCTTTGTATATACGTGCCCTGGTTTCTAGGTGGTCTGTCGCACTTTGCAGGTCTGGTTTCACAGCGGTTAGTTGTGCTTGCGTGAGTCCTGCTTTATGGTGGTGTGTAGCCCTTTAAGAGGCCTGTGGGCACTGTAATGGTCTGTTCAGCCCGTCTCCTCCCATTCACTCAGGGCTCTGTCGTTCCTGGGGATGAGTCTGTGTCTCTCCCTGATGTTCATCTCCTCCTGGTACTATGCTCTGGTGGCCATGCTGATCGCCGGGTGCATCTACAAGTACATTGAGTACAGAGGGTAAGAACAGCCAAGTGCGCTAAAGACACTGTGACAAACCTCCCTGACCACAAATGCGCACCCTGGCTGGATTTGAAAAGGGCAAACGAATAGGAAAAGGTTACTCCAGTCAATAAAATGACTCAAATACTTCCCCTTACTGTGTCCGTCTTGACATTAAATAAGCCACAAGACACAGACATCAGCGGATTTGTCTTTGGGTTGAAGAAATAAGGGAAACCACTTGTCATTCACATGTCATGAAGACATCTCGAGCTAAGACCCCACTGTATAATACATATACATCCTCACTGTAATAATATATAATATAGGGGGATATATATCACACTAATTTGGCTCCAGTCTGTATCTGCAAGTGTGGTACTGTCAAAAAAAGCAGCTTGCTAAAATATCTGAATGCACATTATTGTCATTCTAAAATATATCAGTTTATCTCATACTCTGTAGCATTTATTTATCAGAAAATGGAAGCGGTGTTCAGGCAAACAGAAGTTGGGAATCCCTGATTGAACAATGAAAGATTACAGTTATTATAAATCTTACTTCCTTTTTCCGAAACAAGTTATCTAGGCATGCGCACGCTGTCTGGCTGCGTGTTTAAAATTTGTTCAGAACACTAAATACAATTTTCTGCTCTCTTGTTAGAATAATTGCGTATAAGCTCAGTAACATTCTAAATGTATAAGTTATAAAATTGCCTCTGCCTTCGACCGAGGGCCAATGCTGCAGAATGGCATGCGCACATCACTCTTGTGCTCGTCCTTTGAAAGGGAAATCTAATTTAAAACCATTCACATCTGTAGGATTTGATTTGCCTTGAGAAGTTTCTCAATTGTGATGCACATTGACAGTTGGAGTGCTCGTGTAGAGAGCGCCTGATTCTCCGGGCTTCCTGGGCACCCGGAGCGCGGCCGGTGTAGCTGGTGGGCCGCACGCGAGGGACACACACCACCCTGACTCTCTCTCTGCTCCTCTCTTCTGTCCCCAGAGCGGAGAAGGAGTGGGGCGACGGGATCCGCGGCCTGTCCCTCAACGCCGCCCGCTACGCCCTCATTCGGCTGGAGGAGGCCCCGCCCCACACCAAGAACTGGAGGTGAGGCTGGGGGGGAGAGTACTGCACACCGCCCGGCGCCCCGCGCCCCACACTGAACCAGACCCAAACGAGAGGCACAAACTGCCCCTCCTCGGACACACCCAAACACCAACGAACACACGGGAGGATGCCAGCCGAGCACTTTGTTTACTCGGAGCGCTCGTGGTCGGAAGTCGCCCATATCGTTTGGTCAAAGACGCCGTGTTGATTTTCACTAGTGAGAGCGAGGTTTGGGAAGGCTGGCTTTTGAAGTGTGTGTGTTGTTTTCATACATGCTCTTTGTTTACTATTAACTGACGTAATCCGTCAGATGCCAGTGAATGACCTTAGTTCAGAGTATTGCATTAAGTCACATTACTCTACAGAATGCCGAGCAGCATACCATATTGTTGTTTTTGTCGCCAGAATGATAAATAACTTAACCGAGCCGTGGTATCTCAGTGAAGGGCCAGGAAGTCTCTGAGCTCATTCTAAACCCTGTAATGTGTGTCCACTGGTGAGCACAGGGACTCTTCCAAACAGAGGGCTGACCTGTCCGTGCTCACAGTACCGACTCCCCTGAACTCCATCTGGGGCCAATCCGCCTCTTATTCATCACTCCCATCGCCTTTCCAATGTGCTCTAAGCTTCTTAAAGGGGTAGTTCACCTCAAATCCAGGCAGACAGTTTGGTGCGTCTGTCAGGGTTGGATTAACTTTTATTACATTTTGCCCACAGTCTTTTGATCCTAAAAGCTGTGTGATGAATTGGTGTAGACAGAGGACAGAGATTACTCGAAAGTCTGCAGGTCATCCGATTTTAGTTTTTCAAATTTTTCTTCCATTTCTGGAATTAGTTTGCGGTCCTCTGCAGCTGATACACTGCAGTACACTCGCCCACGAGCCAGTGTCCGTTTCCCCACATCGCACGTGTCACACAGGAACGCTGGCGCAGCTACACGAAACCACCCCTGGAACTAAGACCACTTTTCCATGTGGCACAATTGCACACCAGATGTGTCCGGTCCACCGGGTTGAACAGTCCATTTCTGCAGCACAACCCCTCTTGCTCTCAAATATGTACTTTGCCCCAGGGCAGACCCTGGCTAAATTTAGCCATCGCTTAACCCTTCCCACATGTTGTGTTTTTTTGCCCTCATGACACTCTGTGTGCTCGACGTAGAAATATTCCACACACAAAACTGATCTGGGATCAGCATCCTCCCTTATCGCACAGTACGGTTGGGTTAAGAGTTTTGGCGATCATCGGTCAGTTGTCGTTGGGAGGGCCATTCTGAGGTTTTTGTCTCCCCCTGCAGGCCACAGCTGCTAGTGCTGCTCAACCTGGACGCGGATATGGGGGTCTTGCACCCTCGCCTGCTTTCCTTCACCACCCAGCTGAAGGCTGGCAAGGGCCTGACCATCGTGGGCTCTGTGCTGGAGGGCACCTACATGACCAAGGAGACCGAGTCCAAGAAAGCAGAGCAGGTAGGGAGAGGGGCGGGCGGGCGGCCATTTTACCACAGTCCCTGACTCAAGGGCTTGAGTGAACCTCTCAGCTTGATGCTTAATGCGTGTGTTTCTCCTCTGAACTGCAATGTTAGTCTACCCGGTTTGCTCACGCTGGACATGGCGTTATGTAGCGCAGCGCTGCAGAGAGGGGAGTTCTTCTTAGACAACAGAGCCACCTGCTGGCAGAGTAGAGAAACGCCCCAATCTCACGACAAAGGAGACGAGGATAGACGTTTCAAACAAAGCCATTTTAATTAGGTCTCCAAATGTGCAATTTATGGTGAGCACCTTTAAGAGATGTTTAGTCTGTATGTTTTCACCAGCTTTGGACAGTCTGAATAAGCTGTTGCACATTATCAGCTGTGTGCTGTGTGTGTCTTTCATCATGGCTGACAGTGGCCACATACCACTTAAGTCTACTTATCTAGTTAAAGGTAAAGCATTGGGGAAAACAACGGGTCGTTTTAATCCAGACACTATAAACATAAAGTTGGTATTTTCCATAGCTTCCTCCCCTGTTTATTTCCCTCGTCTTTGAGAACACAGAGCCCTGTGTGTACAGCTGAGAAAGGATCTTGTGTCAGACCTGGCCCGTGGGGGCGCTTGCTGTTGTTTATAATGAGCCAATCCCCCGTGTTCGAGCCTCCAGGGCGCCCTCCAGCAGATTGGACCTGAGCTCTCCTGAGACGGCGGGGGCACACTGTCTGAGGAGAGCAGCTCTGGGGCGGAGCACCCTGGAGCACCCCTCCAGGGTGTCAGAAACGCACCCCCTGCCCCAGCTGCAGAGCACAGGTGCTGAGCTCGGGCCTACCTCAAAAAAGGCTCTTCAGAAGCCTTGTCGCAGGCACCATTTAAAACAAATTTGTTTCTGATTTTTCTCCCAATTTTTAGTAGCCAATTACAACCTCTATTTGTTTTGATGTACCCTCCCCACACGAGTCCGCCACTCGTCTCTACGAGGCAAGCTAATTCTCCGTGGGCAGCGAGCACCGCTTCCTTCGGACAGCCAAATGCTGCCCCCGATTGGGGCTGACGACCAAGGCTGGTTTAGTCGAGATAAGGTTTCGAACCATGTCCCTGAAAGGCAGTGCACACCATATCAGACCAGCCAAAATATGGTGCGTTAGACCGCTACGCTATCCACCGCCACAAGGTTTTTGCTTTTTGAGGAAAGTTTTGCTGGTTCAGAGCCTTAAGTCCTTCTTGGAGCAGATAGCATTTGTGCATTTACACGTGTTAATTAAGGCCTAATAAAGCCTGGTTAGGTGCCAGTTAAACTGGTTCAGACACTTTCAGGGACTTTCTCATATATAAATACAAGAGAAGGTGATCCTTTAACACATACTGCAAGGTTTTGGTAAAAATGTGTGTTTCCTCCTAAATTGGTGTGGATTTAAATCTGTCCAATCCTGTTGAAATCCAACTTCGCCACTGTCCAAACTGGAACCAGCTCAAGCAGTGATGCATCTGTAATTGTGGCCTTGTTGCGACTTTCAAAGATGTAATTGAGCTCACATTCACAGGGAAAGATGTTCATGTCTTGCAAGGGGGTGGTTAATTGCAGGGATTTGTAGAAACTTGTTCCGTGTCCTGGTAGCTACTCTTTAAAACCCGCTGTGTTTATGTTTTCCGGAGATCGTGACGTGATTTATCGCGAATAAGCGCGGTGCGATGCCAGGGGGGGCGCGGTGCGATGCCAGGGGGCGCGTGTGACCAGAGGCGTAGCGTGGGGGGTGCAAGTGGTGCAAGGCAGTCGCACCAGGCGCAAGATTCCGAGGGGCGCAATTGTTTTCGCGTAGCACCCCGGTCCGCGAAATAAACGAACTGGTCTCAGCTTTTTTTTCGTGTGTGAAGCACTGGGCTAATGGGAGAGTCTAAATTGCCCATAGGTATGAGTGTGTGAGTGAATGGTGTATGTGCCCTGCGAGGGATTGCCAACCTGTCCAGGGTGTATTCCTGCCTCTTGCGCAATGCATGCTGGGATAGGCTCCTGCGACCCTGACCATGAGTAAGCAGGTTGGATAATGAATGAATGAATGAATGAAGCCGAACCGATGCCATTGGTGCTGCAGTAAGTGTGACCAGGTCTGTTCTCTCTGTCCCGTGCAGAACATCAAAGCATCGATGAGTTCGGAGAGGACAAAGGGCTTCTGTCACGTGGTGGTGTCCTCCAACCTGCGGGACGGCTCCTCCCACCTCATCCAGTCGGCCGGGCTCGGGGGCATGAAGCACAACACCGTCCTCTTGGCCTGGCCCGGGAACTGGAAACAGGAGGACCTCATCAGCTGGAAGAACTTCATCGGTGAGAGGCCCCCCCCCACCCTCTCAAACCTCCACCCTTCCCATGGTGCACTGCAGGGATAGCACAGCAGGCCTTTAGCTTCCCATGTCACTTGCACCCGTTCTGTTTAACGCTGTGGTTGACGGCCACTGACTAGGGGGTGGACATTGCTCCTGTGACTGGTCATTTGGTCTACGTAACGAGGACCACCTTAATGGTAGTTGCTTGTGCATGTCTCTTATCGTGTGTTGGAGCCCATACTAATTGTAGCCTCAAGGTAACTATTGGTTTTGGGGTATTTGAAAATGAAGAGTGTAGAGGTGTCGTTCAGTCATGCGTGTAACGGCTCTCAGCAGGCTCGTTTATAAGCGTTTTAGTATGTCCACCCCCACAGCTTCCCTGGGTTTAATTTGACCATCGAAGAGGCCTAGGCCTAGGCGCCCTGTCACAGAGCGTTCATGTTTCCGTTGAAACGGATGTGAAGATGACTCGCTCGACCTCGTACTGAGACGAGGGAGAACGACGGGACAGGCAATGTGGAGAGTGAGTGCCGTTTCCGTGATCGGGCCACGCCCCCCTTGTCCCGCAGAGACGGTGAGGGAGACCACGTCGGCCCATCAGGCACTGCTGGTGGCCAAGAACATCGACTCGTTCCCCGCCAATCAGGAGCGGCTGAGCGAGGGCACCATCGACGTGTGGTGGATCGTACACGACGGAGGCCTGCTCATGCTGCTGCCCTTCCTGCTGCGGCAGCACAAGGTACCGCACGCAGACCACGCCCCCCGTCACACGCACAGCCCCGTTACATCACAGCCACGCCCCATCACACGCAGACCACGCCCCTGTCACAGGCACAGCCCCTGTCACATCACAGCCACAACCCATCACATGCAGACCACACCCTGTCACACGCACAGCCACACCCCCATCACACGCAGGTCACAAACAGACCACACCCCCATCACACACAGCCACGCCCCCCGTCACACACAAAGCCCAGTTACATCACAGCCACGCCCCATCACACACACAGCCACGCCCCCCATCACACGCACAGCCCGGTTACATCACAGCTACACCCCCATCACACACACAGCAAACAGGGAGGAACAGGACACATTTTTGATGTTTGAAGTTCTCTTTGGTAGGCATACTATGGCCTGGATTCAGTCAACATTTTTCCTTAACTTTGACTTTGACAAATAAATGTAAGTGTTGCTCTTTTTTCAATCCAAAAAATTTTTTTGCATTCATTTTGGTGACCGCTGAACTTGCCAAACTTGAGAAGAGAACACAGAACGACCAGTGAGTCAGTTCAGTTAAGGACAGAAGTCTCTTTCAGATTTCTGTTTTTATGACAAGCCCCTGGGCAACGTGCCACATTCACTTTAAATCTTCCCTGGTTTCTTTTCTTTCACACTCTTTCTTTCTGCCCCTGCCTCCATCCCCATTTCCCTTTGTCTCTGGCCTGCTCTCCCTCTCTCTCTCTCTCTCTCTCTCTCTCTCTCTCTCTGACACGATCCCCAGGTATGGAGGAAGTGTAAGATGCGCATCTTCACCGTGGCTCAGATGGATGACAACAGCATCCAGATGAAGAAGGACCTGCAGATGTTCCTGTACCACCTCCGGCTCGACGCTGAGGTGGAGGTGGTGGAGATGGTAAAGACTTCACAACCCGCCCGGCCTCTTTAACAGCGTGTGCAGCCTGTGGTATCACTGCACGCAGCAGTAATACTGATAATAAAGCTGACGTGTGCATTTACACTGCGCCTTTGTTTATCAGATATTTCAAACTCTGTCATGAAGTAGTGACAGACCCATGAAGTAGTGACAGACCCATGAAGTAGTGACAGACCCATGAAGTAGTGACAGACCCATGAAGTAGTGACAGACCCATGAAGTAGTGACAGACCCATGAAGTAGTGACAGACCCATGAAGTAGTGACAGACCCATGAAGTAGTGACAGACCCCATCAGTGTTTTTTATTCCTGGTGCTCGACTATGCCGTCTCGGTGATCGCGTGTGTGTCTCATCGATCAGCACGACAGTGACATCTCGGCCTTCACGTACGAGAAGACGCTGGTGATGGAGCAGCGCTCCCAGATGCTGAAGCAGATGCAGCTGTCCAGGACCGAGCGGGAGAGAGAGGTAAGAGCGTGGCGGCACGAGCACGTCCTCGGCCTGGCGGTGGCGTTGGCAGCAAAGTTACGAGCACGTTTGAGTTTTGTCTGTGTCAGATTTAGAGCGCACGCTAACACGTTTGCAATGTTGGTTTTGAATAACGAGCTGTATAGGATGAGGCCCAACAGCTGAGCTCTCCAGCTCAAACAAATCCTCTCTTATTTCCCCTTACGTTTTATCTTCGACTTGTGGTACGTGAAAAACGTTATCTATTGGCGTTCCATCTTTTACACAGCTGGAATAAAACACGAGCCACCATAACAGCTTCAGTGTGCCTTGGCAGAGATTCAAGTATCTGGAACTCTGGAGTTCAGAGCTGCCAGAACCCTTCATTTACTCGTGTTTTTTTATTTTTTTGGCAGTTGCCTGTATATACATGGACACACTATGCCCCAGTTCATAAGGACATAATCTGTCCTTATAGGAGCCTCTCAATGTATTTTGCGTTGAGCACAGTGGAGCAGGCATGTTGATTGGTCAGGGTCAGGGTGTCAGGCTGGAGGCTGTCGTGGTGTAGAGGGGCGTGTGACGTTGTGTGACGTGTGGCCTCTCCTGTCTCTCTGCTGACCGCGTGCCGCGCGGCGCTCAGATTCAGAGCATCACCGACGAGTCCCGCAGCTCCATCCGCCGGAAGAACCAGACCGGAGCCAGCGCCTCGGGCAACAGCCAGCAGGGCATCCAGCTGGACAGCACTGACCAGGACGAGGTAGACCAGCACCCCTGTGACTGCTGCCTCCCGAGACCTGCCCCACCGTCACCACCCCCCCACCCCCCACCCCCCACCCTGCGTGACACTTACAGAGCCACACAGATGGGAATGCGAGAGGAAACCTCTCCCCCTCTTAAAAATAGACCAAAATATCCTCTTAGCTCGTAGAGTCAAATCCTCCACACGCGTATAATTAATAAGACAATGGTGTGGAACTGAGAGACAAATATGACCTAGCTGTGGTTTTTTTTAAGTCTATATTTATTTTGGATCTGAATCTTTTCGGTGGTTAAAAGCAGTCGGACTCCTCTGGTCATCGTCTCCACGATAGAAGCCAGTTGTGGCTCTGAAATTGTCATGGTCCCCACCCCTCTACTGTACATACATTTTACATTTACATTTTAGGCATTTAGCAGACGCTCTTATCCAGAACGACTTACACAGTTTACATTTCTTTAAGTACAATCCATTCATACAGCTGGATATTTTACTGAAGCAATTCAGGTTAAGTACCTTGCTCAAGGGTACAACAGCAGTGCTCCACCTGGGAATCGAACCAGAAACCTCTGAGTTCTGAAGTCCAGTACCCTAACCATTACACTACACTGCCATGAGCAAGCCATCTCACCTTTCTGTTTCTTGGCGCCTAACAGCACTTTGCGTTGTATGCTAATAAGTAGAAATGGCATAAAATGTCAAAAGTAGTGTATGTTCTGCATGTTGTATAGCATGTGTCATAACATCATGCATTTCATCTGAAATATGAATATGTAATTTTGTATGCTCTGCATTGTGCTGACCTCTGCTACGAGGAGAGAGAAAGGTTACCAATGATATTCAGAAATGGTGTTGTGTGTTGTGGTGTTTATGGTAGTTTTTAATATTTTGATGATCACATTTGGATGTAGACAATGTTTATGTGTGTTTATGTTGCTTGTGTGTGTCATTGTGTGTTTTTGTTGAGATATTGTGTGCCGTTTGTCAATTCCACACGCAATGCATAACAGCACACCCACAGTCACACCTGGTCACATTACACTGCAGTTTTGAGGTTACTAAGCCACAAGGCCATAATAACGTTAAGAAAGGACTTTGACATGATTTGTGAGATAAATGGGTGCATTCCATTGTTTTTGTTGTTGGTACTGTACATTCTCTTGCGTACAGCAAACAGTACTCTCTGTTTCACGGCCCCCATTTTACGGTTTCTTTTTTCACCGTCACCGACTGTGTAATTGATCTCTGAAGGGGGTAGAAAGAATTGGGTTTACCTTTGTGTGTTGCTTAATTGCCTGCTCCACCATTGCCCTGTTTGGGGACCGTTCCCTTCACTTCCCCGTCTTGGCGGCTGGAGAACGTGTACCACGGCGGCCATCTTCTCACTGTCCCCTCTGTCACCCACCAGGCCCAGCTGATCCACGACAGGAACACGGCATCAAACGCCGCCCTCAACGACAAGGGCGACACCGCCCCGGACCGGGTCCACATGACCTGGACCAAGGAGAAGCTGATCACCGAGAGGAACCGAAACCGGGATGCCAACGTGGGCGTGCGCGACCTCTTCAACATGAGGCCGTAAGTCCCCCAGCCCCCGCCGCCCGGCCTAGGCCCAGACTCCAGACCAGTGAGCAGAGATAGACCACAAAGCAAACCAGAGTCTCTCACAGTGAACATGGTGACAGAACAAGCAGTGAAAATGGGCATCTGTTTGGTGCACGTGTAACGGCGTGGACCCTGCTGGATATACTTGCACCGTTTCGCTGAAGCTTTAGTTACAGGAAGCCAGTTTCCAATGCGTCAGCGAGCCCACACTTCGTGCTAAAGTGCCCCCATTAAACTCGGGGAGGCAAAACACTTTTGGCACGTTGTATCGAGAGTTTCTTTTGTCAGCAGATGATTTAAGGAAACGCCATCCAGACCCAGCTAACACATGACGTCCTAGTTATGTGTTCGCCGAGAACGTGATGCGATTAAGCTCTTCAGAACGGTGCAAATGTGTCTCAAGGTAGCGTGCAGAGAAACGTGCGCGAGCCTGCTGATGTGGGATGTACGTGGCTGCCATGGCGCTCGAGGCTGTATTAACATCTACTGCATGTTCCGCTGTGCTGTCACAGTGCATGGCCAAGGACAGGGAAATCCCTGTTGTCTAATCTAATTAACTCGCATTAACGGGTCAAAAGCGGGGATGGTTACAACGTTCGACACTGGCCGCTGCGACCGGGGTTCGCCATCTCGGAGGAGATACTTTGCCTCTGTCACTGCCGGTCACAGGGCTACGGCAACAAACTCACAATACGAGGGGGGATTGACATGAAAAATAGAGGGTGTTATTGGCTACAAAATTGGGAGAAAATGGGTTAAAACAAACAAAAAAATCAGAAACAAAAGATTTTTTTTTTTTTAAAGAGGCTGATTCGGCCTCCCGCGTGGTCCAGTGGTTACAACGCCCGACGCTGGCCACGGAGACCGGGGTTCAATTCCCCGTCTCGCCAAGTGTCGGCTCTGGCCGGGAGCGCCACCAGGGGGCGGCGATTGGCTGTCCGCCCCAGGGAAGGGGGAGGGAAGCCGACGTGACGTTCGCTGCATATAAGAGTGGCCCTGTAGTACCGGGGTTATGGTCGACGGCTCGGCGAGTGCCGTCTCGGAAGAGGCGTCACTTCGCCTTCGTCACTACCGGTCGCAGGACTACGGCAGCGAACTCACATTACTAGGGGGGGATTGACATAAAAAATAGCGGGTCTAATTGGCTACCAAATTGGGAGAAAATGGGATAAAATCAGAAACAAATTTTAAAAATAATAAAAAGGCTGATTCCACATCAAAATGTTACTTCATTGACTTTGAGTACAGTTTAACCCAATTGTTGGGAAGTACTCCTGATTTTTAGTTGATAGTGTTGCTGTTATTCTTATCTGGTATACAGTGGATGCCGTATGGAGCACGCTTTCTTATTCAATACTATATGTGACCGAGGGGAACTGAAAGGGCGTCGAAGATCGGTGGAAGCGGCAGCAGAGTTTGATGCGGTCGCTGTATTCGACTGCCCGCATGTGTGAACGGGAAGCCTGGCCGTCTTGAGAACGTCTAAGCCTGTCTTTGTTGTTTGTTTTGTTCTGTTTTCCTCCTTCTAGAGAGTGGGAGAGTCTGTAAGTCACACTTCTCTTTACCTAGGCTGTGCGTGTGCGTGCGATGGTAGATCCCCGTTCCGTTCCCTCATCTTTCCATGCTTTCAGCTTTCAGCTCGTCCGGGACACGGGCCCGTGGCCGGAGGAGACGGGGGGAACGGGCCCCAAATTTACCCCTCACTCCGTCCCACACCTCCGGACACGGCGTGTCCCGTGAGCTGGAAGGAGCTTTCTAATTTACACCTGCATGTGATGGTGCCATTTATTTAGCATGTGTGCTGTAATGTAACTTGCGCTTTCCATAGGGGGAGTCCTGAGGGAATATCATCCATGAATCAGTGCATACGTACTGTGTGGTATGGATTATCCAGTCAGGGCTCTCCATGTGCATTTATATACTGGCTATAATGTCTGCTTGTTCGTTAGCTGTAATTCCTCCACACACTCGGCAGTTTAATATAGAGGATGCTGGACGCTGTGGAGTGTGGACTCTGTATTCAAACAAGGCTCTTGATGGTTCATCAGTATTTTCCGCCAGAAGGTTTGGCCAGACACCATTCATGGATTGATGGAAAGTGCAAGTTTGTAACCAGCTCTGTGGTTTTGTGTGTCTGACTCTGCAAAGGACGTGCGCATAACAAGATGTGTCTCTCATCCCCCGAACAAGCAATTCATTCTATGTTTTGAATTAATTTTAGTATCCATTAAATGTTAATGTTAGTGAAATTACTGTGAAATTATCCTTGACACATAAATCCTCATTATTTCATGAACCATTTATGCCAGTGGTTCTCAACCTTGGTCCTAGGGGACCCACTGTGTATGCTGGTTTTCATTGCAACCTCTGAATTGTAACTAGCTGTTAATTATTCTTAATTAGAACCATTTTAATTTGTATTAAAGCATGATTTACTCTACTCTAAGGCTATATTATGTCAGAAATGGCTATGCATGCCATGAACAATAAATGTTCCATATTCACATCCCAGAACTTTAAATCCGTGAGATACATGATTACTTTATGATAAATGATTCCTTTTGAAAGGGATTACCTTTTTTTTTTTATTCAGTTATAGACTGGCAGGTGAAATCAGTGGGGGCCTAATTGATGAGTCTGGACACCTGGTCACTGAAACCTAAACCATTTGTGGAAAATGAATAGTTCTATGACAGAGTAATTGGCAATGAGCCAAATCTGCATTGTGTTAAAATAGGTTTAAGGAACATGTTTTCAACAGCTTTAATTGATTAAGAGATTGGCTGTAACAAAAACCAGCACACACACAGTGGGTCCCCGGACTGAACTTGAGAACCACTGAGTCAGGCTGTAGGTCTCAGCTGTGTACACGGTTAAGACCGGGCCATGAGACCTCTTTCGTGAAGGATGAACATCCTTGTTTTACCTGTCAAAGCTTTGCCGTGGCTTGCCAAGCAACCAGTCTTTTTAAATTGCGAGGCAGCTTTGATGGGGCATGGCAGCCGATTGACACATTAGCCAGAATAACCGTGACGCTGCGTAGCGATAGCATTTGCCGCTGCGCTTTGTTGTGTCCGCTTGAGCTGTGCTTTGAGGCTGGGCTCTGCAGAGCCCTGAACATCGCAGTCATACCATGCCACCTGGGGCTCCTTTAGAGAGTATGGGAGCCTTCACATGTTGGGTTTCATTTTTTTGTTTCCTAATTGTTTCCAAAGCATATACGATTTATTAAATAACCTGTTCTGTAGATTGTTGTGAAGTGACGACGGTTTGGTCTTCTCTGGGGCTAGCTGAGCAGAGGGAGGGGCTGTATGTGGGGGCAGGAAGGAACAAGGGGGTCCAGCGGCTTGCAGGGACACAGTGGTAGAGAAGCGGGCACTCTGTGTGACTGATAGCAAGCCGAAAGGCTCCATGTGTCCCTGTGCCAGATGTCATTGTGACCCCCCTCCCCAGTCAGGGCGAGTGTGGCTGTCAGGCCGAGGTCCTGCTGGGTTTCCTCTGACAGCGTCCCTCGCCACCGCTCTTGTTTTTAGGAACCAGTCTAACGTGCGGAGGATGCACACGGCGGTCAAGCTGAACGAGGCAGTGGTCAACAAGTCCCAGGGAGCCCACCTGGTGCTGCTCAACATGCCGGGGCCACCGAAGAACAAGGGCGGCGACGAGAACTGTATCCTTCAGCACACAAACACCGGCGGGAGTAACCACTGTGTGCTTAAGCGTTTCGCCTTTCTGTGGTGTCGTATTATGAATGATATGGAATGCGTGTTGAAAGGAACAGGGACGGCCCTAGCGATTATTGGCCCCGCTCAGGGTTTGTTGAGCAGATGGATGTTATGGATGGAGGGAATATCTACTTGGCTAGCTAGCTAACTTCCATTCAAGTTCATAGCTAATGTTAGCTAGCACTAATATAACCTAGCTAGTTAGCTAGCTAATTAGGGCATTTGCAAGTTAACACATATGATTTTTTACCATTTTTGTCGCTACATTTATAGTTAGCGAGTTTCCCATTACATTTACTTTAATACTCAGTTTACATGTTTGACAGCCAAATGTAGTGAAAACCTTTGCAACCGTAATTTTAATGCTGACGCTAAAATTAAAATAGCTTAGCTGCTATTTTCCCCACATGCCAACCGCTAAAGCATTAGCCTGCACATGTGATGATTAAAAGAAGCCAATCAGAAGTAATTTTTTAATCAAATACGTATAATGAAAATATGTTTGTTCTGATGACCATCGTGTGCTGGGGGTCCTTGCCACCACAGGGTTCCCTGTATATGTAGCCACCCCTGCGTAGGAAATATAAGTTTTGTCCAGGGTGGAAAAAGCTCTGTCTTTAATGTTTCATTTTAACCAGTATTATATTATTATATTATACTTTCCTTGTATTGTATGCACAGGCATTGTGCTGAAGGAATAAAAATCTATTTATGCTATATTTAACGGACAGTAAAGTAATCTAATGTAGTTTGAACATACCTTGGTTATGTGTGAGGCCGTTCTCTCTGATGGTGCCGTGTGCGTTCCCTCCTTGACCCCCGCGCGCAGACATGGAGTTCCTGGAGGTTCTGATCGAGGGGCTGAACCGGGTGCTGCTGGTGCGCGGCGGCGGCAGAGAGGTCATCACCATCTACTCGTAATGGCGCCCGCGCGCCAACGCAAGTGGTCACCGCCGCCAGGGATTATGGGAGACCTGCGCGTCGTGGAGGAGGGGGGGGAGAGGGGGAAGGGTGGGGGGCGGTTGTCCAGCATCACGGCGTCCGGCCATGTAGGTGCCAGTCCAGACGGGCCCTGTCGAGTCGAGAGCACAGCCACCGGAGCGCACACTTCTCATGCTGACTGGAGGATATAGCATGCCGACACTTTAATTTCAACGTTTCAATGTTTTGTTTTTTGTTTCTTGTGTTCATTTTTTTGTCGTTGTCGTTGTTTTTATTCTTCTGTGTTCTGTTTTTAACATGTTAAATGTCTGTCGTTACTAAGTGTAAATTCAGCAGAGGGCACCAGTGCAAGTGTGAACGTAGCCTCATTTTACTGTTTTGTTGTTCAGTTTGGTTATTTTAATAAAATTGTTGAAGGAAGACTAGCCGCGAAAGGCAAGCGGCCAGCTCTGTCCCCGATTGGCTGCCTCAGCTCACCCGAGGCTGAGATTTGGTTTTAGGTAAATGCACACCCCCACTCTCCTCCCCTTGGTTTCCCTCAAGACAGGTGAATCCTGTTGTAGCAGTGTTTTATTTCTTCGTCTACAAAAAACGAAACGTTACAAACAGGAATGTTATGGATGATTTTTGTTTTTATTGAAAAGTTTACAGATATATATTTTTGTGGATGCTTTGCGCCTAAGGAAAGCAGACTGAAAGCATTTGGTGAGCAGACTGTGTGTGATAGATTCGGGATAGGTCCAAGACAAAACGAGTGACCGTCGGAGCCAAGAGCTGTGCTGAAGAGAGACACAGCTGTTGTGCTTTTGTGACCGAGAGATTCCTCCATTGTCTACAGCTAACATAGTCCACTCTCAGTCCTGTGGTCCGCAGTGGCTGCAGGCATTTGCTCTTAACAAATCAACAGAACCACCTGATATCAGTCAGCTCACCTCTTAAACCAAGGGGCCATACTAAGGAGTGACATCATCGGGTGCAGTCGTTGCTCGGCTGGAAGGAACGAACGCCTGCGGTCACTGCGGTCACTGCGGCCCACGGGCCCAGATCTACAGGGACAACAAGGCCCTCTTGTGGCCGTCATGGCGGTGCTCATAGGAGTAGCTTCATAATTCACTTCAATTCAATTGATTATTATAATATTAAGTTATATTGTTGAACTAGGGTGGATCCTGTGTAGTGCTGTCAATAAAACCGTGTGGCATTTATGTCAGGTGAGGGGGAGGTACATTGAGTACATATGAAAAATGAAGAAACCTGAACCTAGGGTATCTAATTAATGTTTAAGGGATTTATTGTCTGTGTCCATGGCTGTGTTTTTGTTGTATGGGTGCAGTGTGACACTTTTGGGGGGAAGGGGGTTGTTTACTGAGGAAGTGAACGGAGGATTTGGACATGCAATATGCCTCCTGGCTGGGTTTCTCAAACAAAGAGCGAGCTGCTGGAGAGTGCAGCTCTGTGGTCATGGTCAATGTCAAAGTACCACAGACGGCCATAGCTAGGAAAATAGCCATAGTCAGTGTTGTAATGTCGGGCCTGATTGCTTTAAATGTTTGCATTGTCAAGATTCTTGTGTAAAGTTGGACGTAGGCGTGTGAGATTAAGGGGACGAGAGCTTTTTTAGGCGGATAGTGTGTGTTACTTGGCACCTTAGACCGCTGATCTACTCTTTTAATCGTTTTGGAAGCAGCCCGTTGGCGATCTTTCATTTTTTCCAGGCCAGTAAACGTGATGGAAACCGGACGTTGCGTGGTAAATTTGTGCTTTCAAGCTCTGCCCTTGGAATTATATTCTATATGTTCTTAGCTTTCGCGGTATCGCTTACGGAATGTCGTTTTGGAAAGTCGTTGAACGCACGGGCGTGGTTCAATTGTTTTTTGGTTCCGCCAATTTCAGCTGCATCGGCTCCTGAGGCGCAGAGTTGAGAATGGAAAGCGGTCACGCAGGCTTGGCTACGTCTGTCTCTTTCGAGCCGGCCATGGCGATCTGCGCGACAGATGTCTTCTCTTTTAACTGAAGCCGCTGATCGCGTTCCAAGTGCGCAGTAAAACAATTATCTGAAGTAATGTCATTTTGATTACGCACGGACATCACTGCGTGCTGACAGTTAATGTTTTAGCATGCAGATAAGAATTTTATTTGTATTTTTTTGTTACACGAGATATCACACTCGCAATTTGTTTTACTGTTCATTTAAAAACAGTTAGTTTAAGTTTTATACGATGAGTAAATTGGTTCACAATACAATTACATAGCAACAACTGGTAGTGCTGCAAGCGGATGAGTGAGAGTGCGCTTCGAGTGAGCTTTTCCTGGAGGAATTCATTCTTGGACAAAAATATTGTGTAAGACCACAAGGCATGCGGTTTCTATCCGAGTCGTGTTCAGAAGCATGGCCTGGGCCAAGTCAAAGCTATGACCCAGCGGGTACGAAAGACTGGGATTCAGCTCCAGAATAAACCGTTATGATTATCAGTTTATATTACCTGTGAATTAGATCAGTAGCACTTTTCACCTGACCTCCATGATACAGACAGTAGGATGTGTGAATGTGTGGCTCTTGCAGTTTTTTTAAAGGGGGAAGGGGGTATCGTATCTTGCCATGGTTTTTTTAGATTATGGTTAATCGTCCGTATGATTTTTTTTCCTTTACATAGGATGAGATGTGCCAAAAAGAATCAAAAGGAAGCTGTGAAGGTATATGCTTTTGTGATGTCGGCAGTCCTGCGGAACTTGCTGTTCCATTTTTTTCCATTTGACGGGGGTCCAACACATACACAATATATGGAAGTTTGTTTACTTGAACCAAATCCAGAGGTGAAAAAAGTGACACTACTTATTTCAGGACAGATCTGTTTTACGACTGAAGAAAATGTAAATATCTATGTTGTTAAGTTAATATTTCTTGTTGGCTAAAATACTGAATAATGAATGAAGAGGTGTCAGCATACGAGCAGTGGAGATAGATAGTATTTTTTTATTTTTTTATTTTTTGGGCAGGATAAGAGACCAGCTCTTTCTCAGATGCCTTCTGGCTATATACATTTAGCCAGAACGCCCTGGTCTTTAATTTGGCCACACAGTTTGATATCACATTTGTGGCAACAGCAAATAAAAAAACTAAAATCCTGACATGCTATATATATATATATATATTTCCACAGTTTCTTTTTATCATTTCTTAGCTCTGCAGTATTTTGTAACCAGAACATTGTATTTTTCTACAGTATCTTGAGAAGGTTCGTTCTCGTTTTAGAATAGACAAAGACAATCGATATCCAATGTCAGCATTTTAAAATTGTGTCTGTCGTTTGTGGTCGTCAGTGTCTGTACTTTAACGGTTATGTTTTATTGAGTTTCTCTGACTCTAAGTGTTATTTTTTCTTTGGGGGGGTGAAGTGGGAGGATTTTATGTCATGTGGGGAGGGTGGGGGTGGGGGAGTGGGAGGGGGGTGTACATGTTGTGCACACAGATGTGCTTTTTTTAAATCGCATCACCAGTGCAGCAGGGGCAAGGCTTTTGTTGCACACTGTTTCTCCTCTGACTAAGTCAAGACGAGGACATGGAGGAGAGGCGTGTGAAGAGAAAGGAATAAAATGTGTTCCTGAAATAGTTTTTTTTTTAATGTTTGAAAATGTACATTTGAGGTTTTAGGCACCAAGGATATTTTCTGGTGGGGTCTGTGATATGAATATCGAATTGATAGTTATGGAAGGAAATAAAAAAAACGAAAACCAACTGAAACGGAAAGCTTCGTTATTTGAACTAAATAGCAGTAGATATATATATATATATATGTGTACATATATATATATATGTGTATATATATATATATATATGTGTGTGTGTGTGTGTGTGTGTATATATATATATATATATATATATATATATATATATATATAAATGAGTCGGCTCGCACTTCTCAAGAGTCCTCATTGAAGGTGTCTCGTGCGCCTCACATTTGGCGTAAGAGACGAAATGGCATTATCTACCTCGTGGTAGCTAGGAAGGAAGATCGATGGAGGTCCATACCTGTAGCTACTGTCGGTCCCTTTTGACTATATATCGAAACGGTCCCTTTTTTTACATTCTGGTAGAGGAGCAAGCTTCCGTTTGAGGTTGATCCAGCGTGTTGGAGTATTTCGCTAGCCCGTGGCTAGTCTGATGCGGGTCTTTAATCTTTATGACGTCAGTGGAGTGCGGGTGGATAAATCCGCTGGGTGTACTATCTTCTGCTCTTTAGCTCATTGGACAGATCTCCGATCCTTAGGAATGTTTGTTACTTGTGGGTGCATGGGTAGTGGAGGATAGCCCTTTAAATTACATTTGTGCCTCTGAGTAATTAATAAAGTGCTGAATTACATCAGACCTTGTCTTCTTTGTCTTTATTTTTCTGTAATGCCTGCGTTATCGCATTTTTCCTTGCAGGGAAGTCTTTCTGCGGTCTGATTGCACTTTCTTAAAATGCAAAGGGCCAGATAATAATTGCAAAACATAGCCTAATTGCTATATAATATATTACTAAAAGCGTTATCAAAGAGCACTGCTTGATCCAGACCTAAATTGATTTTGACTGTCTGGGACTCCGGGAGACCATAATCTGTGTGTGTCTCTCTCTCTCTCTCACACACACACACACACACACACACACACACACACACACAGTAGATTTAAACCCTCAAACTTAATTGGCTGTATAATTCTACTCCGCGTGCTGAGCGGAATTGAGTCACTATAAAAATGTCACACTACTAACGGTGTGCGTACAACAATATCCAACTGTGTACTTAAGTTCCCTTAGGCACAGTTTCTACATGTTAATACTTCTCTTGTTCGTACTAATGCAGCAGCTGCTGAACCTTGTCCAAGGTTCTGAAATCATAAAAGGGACTACTGCGCACACTACATGAATGCTATGCTCACTGTACGTAGGCTACTGAATATGATATCAAATCTAGTTATACTGCAGGAAAATATATCAGAGTTGTCCAGTGACCACTTTAATATTGCTGGGTACATTATGGACATTAATATACTCATATTGTTCGGTATAAAATCAAACATTCTATATCTATCAAATCAAACTTCCGGTTGGTCCATGAACACTTTTATGCTATGTCATCTTTAATCGTTTAGTATGTAGATGCTTACTGATAAAGTGTATTTAATAATTAAAAAGCTCTAAATACAATCATACATTTGGGCTCCTGTGTAAGGAGGAAGGTTTTTTGTCCAACTGTTCTGCATTTTGCTATTTGTCCATTAGGGGGCATCTGACACATACATAAAAGTATACACATGATAACATATCGCAGGTGTGAGTACAAAGGATAATTTACATAATATGGAAGGGTCAATTACTTTCAGTGGGTAAGAATTATTGTATTCAATTAACCGTGATGTCTGACTTAACTCAAAAACGACGCACTTGTGTCAAAATTACAACTTCAATTTTCATGCGCAAAATTTCACTACTCGTCCATTGCTCGCCAACTACTGTAGTTCTCTTTCTTCCACACTGAATCACCTGCACTCGTCTGAGTCGAAGGACTCCAGCAAGTGAAGTGGGGCTTTTATTGTGCTCATTGTGGAATCAATATGCTGAGCATCTCAATGCTTTCAAGCGCTCCAGGCATTGATTTATTTAAGCTCCAAGTGACCTCCCTTTCTCTATGTCTGAAACTACAAAAGGTAGGATTTCGGTTTTGCTTCTGGTTCCCCAGTCAAAATCTGAAATTCTTGGGCGTTCCTGCAAAGCCGCCGAAAGACACAAGGAACGTGTTGCCAGAGGGGAGGGGGGAGGGGAGGCAAAAGAGAAAAAAATCAGAGAGTGGAACGATCACTTCACTGCCTCACACTGTCTGCATTAATTTACCAAAGAAATGCCCTAGAAAATATACAGATTTCTTCTTAATATTATTATTTCACTGTCCTGTTTTTTATACATTAGTTTGGAGTAAGAAGTTCCCATAACATGTCTCTGCACAATTCTGATGCATATGTCTATCCAACTTAGGTAACTGACCTTTCTGTTTTCAGTAAGGGTATATTATGTAGCCTATGCGTTAATTGCATGTTCCATGTTGGCCATAAGAAGCAATGCTCCAGACACAGGGTGCTTGAATATTATATAGCAGTGATGGATCCAATACTACAGTATAGGTACACTTGTGTGTCTGTGAAACCTCTGCACACACACACATATTGGTGAATGGGGAAAGGGTGGCGAGAGCAGACTTGTCTATGACACGTAAGGAGCTCTGTGGCCTGACTGGGGGGACCCCAAGGCTGGCTGTTTGAGTCATTGGGGAGGGAGGCTATGTTGGCATGCAGAGTAAATACTTTAAACAGGACAGGAATGGTGGGAGGCCACTGGAGGTTCACCCTTCTCAGGACTGAGTGATCACCGTCCTGGAAACTGGAGCGCATTATTGGATGAGCGTAAGATAAATGCAATTACCTGCTCTGCGCTTTCACAGAGGCAGTTTTAAATTGTTTCCACGTGTACGCTACTTGAGAGTTTGATGCATTCTGTGGTCCAAACACCAGTGTTTTCCAGAGACTATTATTGCCATAGGCCTACCTCTCTACAGACACATCAACAGCAGATGTCAAGATAGGGGGGCTTAATTCATTCCTCTTTAATATTATGATACATCTGGGAAATTACTAGGTTGACACCTAGAGAGTTTTGTAACCGTGACATGAATGGACATGAGTGTTTGAAAATAACACTTTACACCATTAGGATGGAACATTACCACTGCGCGCATTCTTGGGTCCCGCTCCTCCTCTCTGTGCGGCAGCTCAGCTTGGGTCAGTCGTATAAGTTGACCGTACTGTTATCGGTCATCAAGGCAGAAGAGAAACGAGAAGTTTCGGGGCGAAACAGGAAGCGGTCAGAGGAACTAGAGCTATTTCCACACAAGAAGAGGCTTGCTGTTACGTTTATTTGTTGCCATAACTTCCTGAAATTTGATCAATTAAATGTCGTTGCTTGTAACTGAGGTAATGTGCATTTTCAATGGCAACTTATATTACAGTGAGTCCATTTAAACCTTGAATTGGATTATAAGATACTAGCAGGAAGTTCACAAAATGTCTGTTTAGGTGATCTAAGTAGGCGAGGAGATACAGATCCTGCACCTTGCTGTATCAGCATTTCTTTATCACTCGTAGCCTACTTGATAAAATGGTGAAGGAAAACTGGAATATAATGAACAGGTCATGATGCAATAAAGTGTTTATTGATTTCGAGCAGCAACAACACAGACAAGCGTTTGCTAATGGATACACAGTTCAAGGCTGTGGTCTTCTTTATGCTCAGTACATTTATTTTGCTCACAGCTCCTAATGCAGCGGGTTTATTGCCTCCAGGAAAACAGGTGCCAACAGCAGGGGGTGCACAGACTTCACCGACAGCCACGCCCGACACGGGGAACTGGAGGTAGCGCCTCTCTCGCTCACATCCCTGCGCCTCTGCTGTTCCCCTCGGCCAAGATTCCGTCCTGGGTCCCATGCCAGCCAGTCACATGCCTCTGAGCAGAATGCGACTCGTGGGCCGAGAATAAACGATGCGAGCATCTGATCTAATTATGACTCCGACGGGGCTCTTCAAGGGAGAGTGAGAGAGAGAGAGCGACAGACTTCAAAGTCTGGTATTTTCATCCCCGGGAGTCTTATGAGGGACTGTTGAAAGACTCTCCAGCTGATCCGCTGCCATGGCTGCGGCGGTGGCAATCGAGTGAGAATCGCGGGGAGTAGGGAAATACCTCCCCGCTTCTGAAAGCATATACGTAACAGTTCATGGATGCTGCCTCACGGCGGAATAGGCTCAAGGCCATCCTCATGATCAGAATGCCTTGACCTGGGAATCAGGGTGTGGGCGGAACAATGGTCTCTGCACCTGAGGGTTTGTAGGCTTGAATCCTAGGCAGGGACACTGCTGTTGCTACCTTGAGCAAAGGTGCATAACTCTAGTTGTGCCAGTGAACTTTCCACTGCATAAATCAACTACAGACCTCTAATGTACAGCCTGCCTGTCTAAAAAGTATCTGGCAAGTCAATAGTTTAATAATAGGTGTAATGAGTGGGGGCATGCCAATATTCATATGTTCAAGCCAGTCATATCTGCCCCCCCTCCACCCCAATAATTAATATATATAAAACATTCCCTGTCATTATGCCCCCCAATATTTAATAGGTGGTTACGCCCTTGATTTTAACCGACATTGATCACCTGCGATTTAAAGTCTTTAGAAAGATATGTCTTCTTGTTCTCAGTGCCGCCAGCGTGTGGGCTGTGATCCATTGGGTTGTCTTCTCTGTGATGCTGCCTTGTTTTTCAATGCGAGCGAGTCAATGCCTGCCCCTGCTCACACCCTGCAGGAGTCACAACCAGGCTGCCACCAAAGCCCCATCCTCCCATGTCTGCCCTCATCGAGCGACCAGCTCGTTCCACATGGAACCAAGACGAACTTTGACATAGCTGCACCGATTTAGCAGTCCGAGAGTATGATATCAACGGCCTCCGGGCAAAGTACTCCTGTTTTTAATCAGTGTTGTAATGAATTAGTTTTTTTTTCTTCTTCATAAAATAGGCTACTGTTCTAAATTTCCGTATTTTATTGTGGTATGAGCAATCAGTTGACCTGAAATGGAGGTAAGAGGTTATAGTACTAAGAGCTGCCTTTGCAGTTGTACTCATCTTAATGATCGAATCCTGATGCATTGTGATTTTGAAAGAGATTCAACATTTTTTCCAACACCCCCGCTGTGAGGTATCCGCTCACTCAAACCGCGTGGTGTCTTGCAGCGGTGAGCTCATGCAGCACATTTGAAAATTCAAATGAACTCCGCTTCCGGGGTCGTTCTGTGTTTCAGAATTCGAAGTACTTCAACATCATAAATATAAGATAGCCTCTATTGTCACACATTTTCATGCTTCATTCGAAACTATGTTATTCGATGCATGTAATGGGCCAATTGCTCATAGGATGTCTCAGCGTGCACAGTATTTCCGCAATTCAGCTTCAGTAAATATTTATAATGAGGGGTTATTCGGTAAAGCTAATTAGACAAGAAAGCAGCATACCACTCATACAGATAATTATGCGAGAATACGTTTTTGTCGCATACATAAATTAGGTATTCATTTGACAGATGCCCAGAGCGAGTTGGAATGTTTATGTCACCCACTCATCCAAATGTTGTAGTCCTGTTGTGAGAGTGACATACAATGTAGCTTAAACTATCTGGTGTACATTTATTCGGAGCCACGAGACGTCATATTTTTATAAAGTTATATTCAAATTTTGAATTCGACGTTATAGCCCAATCTGCAGAAGGTGTTGCTCTTCGAAATAGCCTGTCTACAATTCCAGACATCTATGGTTTAAAACTGTCAATTTCATTTCGTGGAATCAGGATGTAGCCTACATTTTCACTAGCCTACGAAAAGACACAGCACACGGTAAGATTCAGTTGTCAATAAACACAAAGAATGAGCTCAATGCTCGCTGTGAATGGGCGGTTGGCAGTGTAGCTTCTCGCGCGCTATCGGTGCAGTTCTATCGATCCGATTCTTGAGCAATAGTAGAGCTCAGCGGTCTCCGTAAGTTTCATTGGACTGTAAAGTGAAGTGCACAAACAAGTGTAAAATTGCCCAGCCCAACTGTTACTGCAGACCACGCTTCAGTCCTTTATTAAAAGCATGCACATACATGTCGCATTCTTTGGATTTGAGTAAAAATCTACAAAGTCTACAAAGATAATTGGAAACCAATCTCGTGATTTTTTTTATAACTACAGTAAAAACATGTCAAGTTTACATTGTGGTTAATATTTTACCGTACTGAGATAAACTGGACCAGTGTCTATAAGGCCCCTCTGTCCTTCAACATCCAACAGTAGGCTACCTAGATCATATCATTTCTAATATATAAATGATATTTTCTTAAATCTATCTATATTACCACATGTTAATTTTAATGAAAATGTGATTATATGTCTACCAAGTGACACAATAATATAATTAATTGAAACATTTGAATTTAGAGATGAATACATGTTTAAATAGACTCGCGTTATAAAAATGTATATTATTATTTCACGCCATGTAACTACATATATTTATTTGACAGCTCATGCACACTTTGTTTCATCTTATTTTAAGTATAAGCCAAATGTATCTAATATCGCCCGTACCAAGTCACCAGCAGGAGAGTGAAGATTCAGCCCCGCGCGCAGAGGGTTAAAACGGGGAGGGCGCACGCGGGGAGACTGACGTATCCAGCACAGTGCAAGGCTGGGTTGCAACATCAATAACAAGCGGCGTAATAATAATGGAACGTTAGTGCAGCACGCTTCTAAACCAGCAGTGCTCTTAGGCCGGCCAAAGGTGACGGCACAACCGCATTCTCTGATAGATCGCCGCTGCCGAAGAGGAAACATTTGGACCTGCTTTTTTTTCGGATCTCAAAAGAGGGCGTTGCAGGAAAAAGAGAAGGTGACATGTCCTTCATCAGAAAGACGAGTGCACGCTAGAAGGCAGGCACGGACGATTGAGAATGTTCATGCAACGTGATTCGTGTAAGGGGATGTTGAATCAAATGTAAGCGGTATCGGATAAAAACAAATCTACGGCGGAGAACTGCACCGAAGCGAAAATGCGAGGTCTCGGGTCAATTTGTGCAGGTGGATGGCTGACCTGATGTTATCAATTAGCTATTTTCCTGTCCGCTCCTGCCGCGTTGCTGTGCTGTGTGCCTACGATGGTATCGAAGAAGCCCGGTAGCGTGCAGTAGAAAACGGCGAACGCGAGTCATGCTTCCAGGGGTCGGGGTATTTGGTACCAGCTTGACCACAAGGGTGATCATCCCCCTCCTGAAGAACGAGGGCTTCGCAGTGAAGGCTCTGTGGGGACGCACTCAAGAAGAAGCCGAGGAGCTGGCTAAGGAAATGAACGTGCCGTTCTATACCAATAGGATCGACGACGTCTTGTTACACCAGGATGTGGATTTGGTCTGCATCAATCTACCTCCCCCTCTCACGAGGCAGATTGCTGTCAAAACGTTGGGTGAGTTGTGCACTTGTGTTCGGTCCTATGCAGAAAAGAAGCCTATTCTTTTTTTCAATGAAATCGTCAAAGTACCGCGCGTGATGCATGGCGCATGATTTTAGATTACGCTGGGCTTTTCACTCTCTGTCCGGGCAGCGAATAGGGAATTTGCGAGCTCTGGTTGTTTAGTTGGATCCACGGATATTGTTTAAGCACCCTCCGATGCTACACGAAGAGGCACGCTGGTACCCTGACCTGCAGTGCCGAATGCAGCTCATGTTGTCGAGCGTGTTGGGGGCTTGGTCGTTACCGAATACCCGGCACGGTAGTCGTTCACTCTTCCTGTACGTGGAGTATCGCTGTGTGCGCCACTGAACTCATACCAAAGTCATACCATGGAATCATTTCATTGGATAAGGGCAGACTGTGAATCAAACCTCATGGCAGCCTTTCCCTCTCTCTCTCTGTAAAGCAGGTGTGGCGGTGTGCGCGTTAGCATACGTAGCATGCACGTAGAACATAGCCGACGGCACGAATGTAGACTTGCAAGTTAGCGAATCAAATTTCATTGGACATGACGTTTAGGTGGTTTTGGTTACTTTAGTAGCGAAGGTTCATTAACCATGCAGTGTGACCTGGTTTTGGCTATGCTCCACGTGTAGCCCGCTAGCCTAACGGATGACATTTTCAAATGCAATAAAATGTATTCTATGTAATTTTGTTCTCAGAGCTACACTCAGAGCTACACCCACTGCCAACAGTTAGACGGTACATGTCTTTTGGGGTGCGTGTATGTATTCTGGATGAAGATGCATCCCTATCCTCCATAATCGAGTATAAGAACTATAAGTAACCGACAGCCGCATCCAAATCTTTTAATGCAATGTGAAACTTGAGTTGTCGTCGCTTTGCCTCGTGTTTGCATCTTGTCAACATGGATATTCTTAACATTTTGGTCAGGCTTGAAAAAACACAGGCCTGAAAATTAAATAGTTGTACTGCCAGTAACTCATCATGACATAAATTGACATTCGTAAATTGGTCAACGGTGATTACATGCTAGCACCGAAAATGCAGAAAATCTTGTATTTTTAACAGTCCACCATCCATTGCGGTGCTCCTGAGTCCTAATCGTCCTGATATCCTCCCCTCAACGCCTTTTGCTGTACGTGTCTGGTTTGGATCCGTGGACAGGCTGACATTTCCAGGTGTCTGGTGACAGCAGAAAATAACCGGGGGTTATCAGCTCCTTTCATCTCCTAAGCAGCGCTCATGTCAGAGACCGGAGCCAATCAGCTGTGGGAAAACACGTCGGGACGCTGGTCTGCCAACGACACGTGACTGTGTGCCATGTTCTGTGGCGGTGATTTGGACTGCAGTGGGCTGCATTGTTACAGTTAGTCTTGTGTGTGGACCGGAAAAGTGTGAGGGCGTGCCGTGTGAACCGAACTACTCCCAATAGGAAGCTGTGAGACTGGCGGTCGCCCTGCTGTGTACAAAATAACTTGATTTGCTTCTCCAATACTGTGCCTTGCTGTGATCACGAGCATCTTGGATAGGTCTCTTTCACACAGTGTAACCTGAGAAAGAGCAGTGACATGCACAGAGATGGTGCTGCCTTCGCAGCCGTGCAGTGTGGCTCAATGTGTGGCATGCTGGTTATATCCAACATGCTGGAGCCTCTTTAGGAGGCAGAGTGATGTAAAGTAGAAACTTAATTTGAGATGTGAAATGAGAGGCGGTGATGCTTCTTTAGAGGCGTGATGTGCCTGTGCGTGTCACCTTAACAAGGTCATCTAATTTTCAGCACAAATTGATGCAAGCTGAGATTGCTCTCCACGGGCACCTGCATGTGCTTGTGGTTACATGTGGAGTTAGTTGTCGATCACCTGTGACATGGATGAAGGCAAATGGGTTTATTGTTTTAATGAGATCTCTTTGCATGAACAAAACACCCCATTGGTATTGTATTTATATGCTAATTAATATTGGATTTTTAGCAGACGTTTTAGTTTGGTGCAAAAGATGTACGTCATTTCAGATGGACTTCACAGGAATTTCAGTATCTCCCGATTTCAATTTTTTGCTCAGAACGAAAATATAACCTCGGTCACATTGATTAATCATAGACTGTCATGGAGGTTTCTCTTGACGCTGTCTCTTCTCTGTAAGCTATCGCTCGTGCCGCTCCTGCTGGTCTCCCCTCTGACTCCTTAGTGAACACCACCCGATGTGTGGAATCCGCCCGCGTGTTTAGAAGCCTCGGCCTCCAGACGGGGCTGCGGACACAGACTTCTGCAGCACGAGCTGTGCAAAGTGGCGCGGTGATGATTAGCAATCTGAGCAGATAATCTCACTGTAAAAAACGTGTGCAAACTGTGGCAGCGCTAGAAACAGCCCTGCCAGCTATCTGCGGGCTGGCGCTCTGAATGTTTTAGAAACCCTATACACACACTTTCTTTCCCTCCACAAAGTGTGGACCCTGTCGGGGCTGGGATTGTTCCAGGAGACGTGAACAGAGGAGTGGAGTGTCCTCAAGCTCTCAGTCTGCTCTGGGGGTGGGGGGGGCAGGTTCCAGCTCCCCTTTCAGAGTGAAGCCTTAGCTCCTGGAAACGTGCACCTGTAAATGAGCTGGGAGTTTATGTCCATTTGCAGGTGACATGTCAGCCAGTTGTACCTTTTTATGTTGCTTTTTTGCGCTTCAAAGCCGTCGAGAAAATGCTCAAGAACAAGGCTAGCGTGTGTGTCCTGTGTGAACCAGAGCCCTCCAGTGCCATGGTTACTCAGGATCAAGTGTTTTCAGCCAGGAATTGTGGGACGGCTGCCTTTTGTTGCTGATTTTACACCTCCGCTGTGTTGCTACAGGCCATCTGACACGGCAGACAGGGTGCAGAAAATGCACTGGGGTGTCTGAAACATTCAATGGTTTTGCTTCAGGGAGCGTCACCAAATACTGGAATTTTAAGTCATCCAATTCACACCAAGCGTTACCAGTTTAGCGCGAGGTGAACTGCATTTGTCTTTTTATTCATGTGTTCAGGGACCATACAGAATTGATTCGTCCTCTGGTCCCGGAGACTCATCCACTCCTTAATGCCTGCACGTTGGTTCAGGTAGTTCTCATGGACTCATTTAAAGAGTAGTAGTGTGTCATGCACACTGCCGAACTTTGCTCTAGAGGGGTTGTGAAACCTGACGTCAGTAAAGGTGTCAATGAAACTGGTTTCCTGCTTCTTATCCAATGGAACTGGTTTCCTGCTTCTTATCCAATGGAACTGGTTTCCTGCTTCTTATCCAATGAAACTGGTTTCCTGCTTCTTATCCAATGGAACTGGTTTCTTGCTTCTTATCCAATGGAACTGGTTTCTTGCTTCTTATCCAATGGAACTGGTTTCTTGCTTCTTATCCAATGGAACTGGTTTCCTGCTTCTTAAAGGCGTGGATCATTTGGCCTTGCCATCTCTCTGAGCCTCATAAAATCTCAATTCAGCTCTGAAGTATTTTATTTCACAACTTGCTTTTTGGTTTTGAACGCCTTCTTATAAACGTACACATGGATAAGCCTTTTAGTAATGGTTTAGTAATAGTGCCTTCAAGTAGCAACAGGCCTGCTCCCTACTTGATCTTTTTTTTTTTTTTTTTTCAGTCAGCTGCATCACATCATTGTGTTTCGCTCCTCTGTTCACTTGTGAGTCCTCGTTCACCGGAGGACAGCGTTTATTTATATGATAATGATATAATATATGCCATTTAGCAGACGCTTTTATCCAAAGCGACTTAAAGTAGTGAATGCATACATTTTTCAGTATATCGGAACCCACCCATCAGCGCCATGCTCTACCTACTGAGCCACACAGAACCACGTTTGCACCAGCAGCTGAGGTCCACTAAAAGAGCAGGGCCATGATGCCTTGGCGATGCACTGTGGCTCCGGCCACTCTGAAGAGCAGCTTTCGAGTGTAAATCTGTTGGCCTACTTCCTCCACTAGAGCTCTGAGTGGTCTACGTCGCGCTGGCCTTTTTGCCCGGTGGTGATGGGGAGATTAAATTCATCTGTCGTGGCATCATGGAATTAATTTTGTCCCAAGGCATTCGCTGGCACAAAACAGGCAAAAGACAGTAGTAGTGAGTCATGTAAAAAAAAAAATATATATATATAATTGTATATATATATATATATATATATATATATATAAATATATAAAAGTAGGTAGTGTGCTAAATAAAGATGCATGATTGCTGAAAACATGACATTGACAACCAGAGCGGAAGTCCTCAGCAGGGCTTCACCCATGAGTCAGTCTTCCCTACTGGCTGATGCTGTTATCGCTGCTGTCAGAGAGATGGGAAGTTCTTCCCCGCGTTCCAGAGGAGGCCGAAGTCACAGGAGAAGCAGCGTTCCGCTGAACTAGGGCTAAAGGACTTTCCAGCTCTGAAAATCTGCATTGTAGCAATCCATGTGAGCGCCGAACATTTCTTGGATGTCGGCTCATGAAAGTGAATATAATGCATGCGTCTCCCAAGGAACCGTGGAGCCAAATCTCTCTCTCTCTCTCTCTCTCTCTCTCTCTTTCTCTCTCCTCTCTCCCAGTCTACTTTGAATACATTAGCATTTAGAATTCATTCTGGCTCATAAGATTTCCTTCCGTCGCTCAGCTGCTAGAGGCAGGGGGTGTAAGGGGATTGGAGGGTTAGTAGTCAGGCTCAGGGCTACGTTCAGTGGAATGATACTTTATTTTCCCAATAATTTCCTTGTCAATGCATGTCCCGTTACAGTGCAAGTGTTTGCGACTTACACAGTAATGTACACAACTTTGCAGTAAACCATGGCGTGCTTTGCCCTTTAGCTTGAGAAACACATGCAAGCTGTTGCTGAAATGTGTTTCTTGCAAAACCAGTATGGGTTCATCTGCTGGCAAGGGTAGCAAAAAAATGTTGCGTACAAAACAAAAAAACGTAACACCTGCTGAAATTTGCTCCTCAAATTTAAGGACAAAGAGATTTGCCTGATTTGTATCTGGGCTTTACTGTTACTGTTTCAAAGGGGCTTTTTGTGTTAGAGCCTTCAATATAGTGTGTGTAGCAATATACGCTTGATTTTATTTAAAAACGATGACCTAAGAGAATTAAATCCATGCTAAAAATAACTAGAACAAGGTCACAAAAAAAAGCATATTAAGGGAGTCAGTATTTCTGACAGTATTTCAGTGGAGCAACTCTGTTTCCTGGAAGTTCACAGTTGGTACGTTCAGTAAGTGTGCCATTAGTTTAATCTATAATTAGGCCTACTTGTTAAGCCCACTCCTGATTCTTTGTTTCCACAAGGTGATCACGGTGACTTAAGGTGCTTATTCACGGAAAGCCTGAAAAACGCAACGTTTGAGTTCAGTGTGACAAGTTCGGAGTGATGAGCATACGACAGCAGTAAGTGTGTCATAGTGATCGCATGCCACGTGTTTTAAGTGTAACATTTATTTCAATGAATGAATGAGGAAGCTAAATGTACAGTATGTGGTATGTGTGCATCAAGGCATGCGCAAGTATTTGCATTTTGCGGAACTGAAAGAATCCCATCAGTGTGCGGCTTTCACATGGCCGATAAAACCGTCCCACTTGTGAAAGGAACTAGGCCTCGCCAGGAATGCGTACCAACATGTCAATGTGTTGTGTTTCAGCAGGTACACTGTACCAGGTGCTTGAAGTGATTCAATATTCGGTTGAGTCCCCAGTAGCCTAGCCTCCTGGGATCGTTACGATAGCCGTAATGAATCGAGGGGCTGGCCAAACAGTGGAGCGTGGTACATAGACCTGAACACAGACCTACTGTACCGGTTCTGTGTTTGTTGACTGGAGGAAGTCTCCTCCTGGCCGCGCGCGGGCGCTCCAGACAGAACAGGCCGCGCGCTGGCTGCCGCGGAAACAGAAACCTCCGCGACACCCGATAGGGTGATCTGTCCGGCCTGGGACGGAGGGGTAGTGGAGTCAATCACGCCGCTCCTTCCCGCTCTCCGGTTTTCTAATCCGCCTCATTTAATGCAGTCGACCTTTCTGCAGTCCGCCTCCGTCGGCCGTTCACGCTGCGGCGCGCGAGCAGATCAAATAACCAGCCTGCCTGCGCCGCTCCAGGGGCCCGGAGCTGCTGCGCCTCGCAGGATGAGAGGCCGCTAAGAATAGCGGCTCGAGATAAGAGAAGCAGCCCCTGGTGCTGCACACTAATTATGTTCTGTCGGGGGAAAAAAGGAACGGTCGGCTTCCTGTAAATGTGGCGAAAAATGTGGCGACACCGTTATTTGTGAAGGGATTGCGTCTGCAGAGGGGGCCGTGTGATTTATGTGTGGGAGCTGTGCCATGCACCTCGTTGTGAGGCGGATGGAATACTGCCGTTAAAACTGCGCTCAGGCCGCTGTGAGTTATGTGTGGGCTGGGGCCTCTGTGTATGCTGGCCGAGGTTGCCGGCTATTTTCCTATTATCGTGGAAAATGTGGATAGATGGCCGCTGCCACCAGAGGTCCAGTTTTGCGTCATTCCCGTGACGGGGAAATGTGGGCCGGTCTTGATGACAGAGTTTGGATGGGTTTGGATTTTTTTAGGCTGATATATGTTTGGCCTGGAGATCAGTGAGTAAACATGGTGGAGAAAAGGGGAGGGAGAGGTGATGTCAGCCGACGATGATGCAACGCCGCCGGTCGTGTGGTTGAGCGCCGCGGATGGCCGCACGTACGGCAGGGCTTTGAGAGTCGGGCTCGCTGCCATCGCCCGATCAGTTCTGCATATCTTGGCTTGGCTCAAAGTATACCTCATTCATTTCCTCATCCTTTCCCCCCAGGCCTGTGTTCACAGCTTAAACCCCCAAAGTTTCGGTCGTGTCCAGAATGGGTGAGACTTCCAAGGGATTTCCTGGGAGAGGGAGAGGGAGAGGCGGAGAGGGAGAGGGAGAGGCGGAGAGGGAGAGGCGGAGAGGGAGAGGCAGAGAGGCAGAGAGGGAGAGAGAGAGAGAGAGAGATATGTTGATTGTGCGATTCTCATGCTTTTGGTGAATACTGCCGCTCTCTGCCATTTCCAGGCCCTTCATGTTAAGCTTTCAGACAAGCATTTACATGCTAATTTCAGCCTTAAAAAAAAAAAAAAAGTTGGGGGAGCACAGTCTTGCGGTTCTGTGAAATTGCTTTTGTTCCAGGAATGAATTGCAGAACAGGGGTGCATTCAGTCCACCTTCTGAGTGCTACAAGTGAGCATTCCAGAGGAGGGACTCCATTGATGAGCATCATTCATTAGGAGAGCGACGTTTCTGTATTTGCGTGAAGGGGAATTGTGCTGCGTCGGCCATTTTGCTTTGCATCCTGTTGTGAACAGTCTGCAAATTTGTATATGGAATAACGTTTGCTCAAAATTTACTGCGAGGTACCCACACAATGTGCATAGTTGCCCCATCTCTTTTAATTATCAGACATCGGGCATCAATTCTGCGCATTCTTGCCAGATATTATTCACAGTCATCCAGTTGCAAAACAAATCCGTCATCACCCCTTTTCTGACTCGGGCCATGTTACGGGCCGAGGGGGAGGGAGGTTTTCCCTAAACTTTCCTCTTTCAGGTGAAATCAGGTGAGGCTTGTTCCCACAAAGCCTGGGCTGAAAGGTGTGGCTGTGTGGAAATCGCTCCCACATCTCCAAGGCCGGCCTTCAGTGTAGGGCGAGGCTTGAACACCACTTATTGAGTTTGAGGGCTGTGTTAGGGGAGATAGTGGCCCTGTTCTCCCAAGACCCTGCCATATATTAAGGCAATGGCTTGGTTTCCTGGCTGTGTCGATGTTTACGGCTATCAGGGCAATGAGTAATGATTTTTATTTTATTTTATTTTTTCTTTTGTTTCTTTGGTGTGTGGTTCTGTGTGGCTCAGTTGGTAGAGCATGGCGTTGGCAATGCTTAGGTTGTGGGTTCAATTCCCACTGGGACCACATGTACTGAAAAATGCATGCATTCACTACTGTAAGTCGCTTTGGATAAAAGCGTCTGCTAAATGGCATATATTATATTTATTATATTGGTTTCGTGGGGTTCAAACCTGAGACCTCCTGTGATTTGAGCTGCCATTACTCAACTCCCCTCGCTTGCGGATGCAAGTCTGTAAAGAAAAAAAGAAAAGAAAAAAACCTTAAAAAAGGAAACCCAAATCTAAACCTGCATGAGACTGCGATGGTGTTCATCTCTTCTGTTAAGTGGAAATCTGAATGCCCGTTGCCAATGGTCTGGTACGAGGAGCGTCACACATGCAATTAAAAAGGCCTTTCTGAAACGACTTACAATTGAAGGTGGCCAGTTGATCATTTTTGAGAAGGTGTTTGATCCTCACTTCCAAACCAGATTTTGTGTCTAATTAAGGAGGGTACTTTTTTGTTATTTATGATCCTACATGTTCCAGCTGTTTTTTGGGGGGGAATATAAAACATGAAAACCTCTTCGTAAAACATTAAACCAGCGCACAGCAGTGATTTCCTAATTAGGCCTCGGGGACTGGAAGCAGAAAGTAGTCCCGTGAGGAGAGAGAGAGAGAGAGAGGGAGAGAGCGCATCAGAAAGAGCATTATTTAACCCACACTTTAGGAACATGCGATACAGAGCAGCACCTTTACTAAGGTTTGTGTTTTGTAGCTATAATTTCTTTTTATAAAGTCTTATTAAAATATTTCGCATGTTTAGCAAACATTTCAAATGACATGATTCACCCTCGTCGTGCTGGCTGGCTGGCTAAATGAGGCTAATTGGGTCAGCAGGGCAATAAAAGGTCTAACTCTGTTATGAGCAGTTCACAAATTGGGCAAGCTGGTCACCAGTGTCAACCATTATGCGGACACGGACGTAAACGACTCCATCGAGTTGACTTGCTGTGTAAATGTTTTGGTCCCCGTTGGAGTCGATCACAATGAAACCAAATTTGTGTTTTCGCTAATTTAAGTCGGTGTGGATGATTGCATTTGGAACACAATATTTGTTCTACATACTGGGGATCCAGTAACGTCTGGTCTGTCGGATTATGTGTCTGACACTGTTAGCAGCTCAAGACTACTCTATAAGATATTTATATCAATATGATGCATTTTGTACAGCCTGTGTTTGTAAGGCCTCCCACAACAGGATGGTAAAATATAGCTGCTGATGTAATGGCGGGAAGTGAAGAGCCGTTAAGAAGTACTCAATTGAGCTGTACACAGTGGAGTGGGGATCTTTTCCACTTCCAGGGCCTTGTTCCGGTTTCTGTCGTGTGTGTGTGTGTGTGTGTGTGTGTGTGTGTGTGTGTGTGTGTGTGTGTGTGTGTGTGTGTGTGTGTGTGTGTGTGTGTGTGTGTGTGTGTGTGTGTGTGTGTGTGTGTGTGTGTGTGTGTGTGTGTGTGTGTGTGTGTGTGTGTGTGTGTGTGTGTGTGTGTGTGTGTGTTGGTATCGTTATCCGTGTGCAGCATTGCTGTCTGATCGCTGTCTCACAGCTGAGCTCACAGGAAAGTGGGGGAGGATATAAGCTCTAATTAAAGCCGTGATGTGGCCAGTGCTGGCTGTGTCCACAGTGCACACACACACACAGACACACAAACGCACGCACGCAGAGACGGTGACGAGGGGAGGGTCAGCATCCCTGAGCTGTCACACTCCAGACCTCACTCTGCAGATGAACGGCTGGCGGAAGCATCTGTTCCTGGGAGGTGCCATCAGCTCCTTCAGATCTGTTATTCTAACATGGAGCGCCGGGCCTTGGAGGGAACGGAGTCTGGAGCGGCGAAAACTCTCCGTTTGAGGCTTTTCACTGATTCACAGATTGTGGTTGTCAGGTGTTGGACGTTGAGGTTTGGAGAACTTGAGCGTTGCATTACTGGAAATGTAGGCCAAGATAATTCCAGTTTTTTTGTTTTTTATCTTAGAACTGTAGGAAAAATATTGTCTGCATTAGATGTATGACTGGAAGCGTAAGATATTTGGGACAAGACTCTATTGTTTAAAAATGCATATGATTGGATTGGCAAATTTTCTTGCTGATTTGTATTCAACCAGGTGTACCTACCCCTAGACCTTGGGGAAGCACAGTGTGTCAGTCAGTGCTGAGAAAAGTGAAATGGAGCATAGAGAACTTTGATTAATTTGCCCCCTTTATTGTGAAATTTGATTCTCCTCTAAACCGGTCGACATCCCCACTCTCTCTCACACGCTTTCTCCTTCTCCTCCTCCTTCCATCTTGCCCCCCCCTCTCTCCTCCGTGCTCTGAGGTCAAATGGACTCACGGCGAGAGAGGTCTGAAGGGCGAGTCCTCTCGAATGCTCAGGCAGCTTATTACCGCCGTCCTTTGTTTCTGAGCCCTGTGCGAACGGGGAGTATTAATCCCCTCATATTAGCCGTGTGACAGGCAGCAGGGGCTTCAGTCAACCGAGCTTCAGCAGCGCGGGGCTTTGAAGCCCGTATCTCCCCCGGCGCAGGCCCGGGCCCCTCTCCCAGCATGCTCCAGCCATGGCCCGGCCCGGCCACACACGAGGCGGGCCGGCAACGCCGGGGAGGCAGCATCTCTTTCATGGGTTTTCTCGCTCTGGCGACTGGCGAGGTTTTGGTTTGAAAGCAGATTTGGCAAAGTATCCATATGCAGTTTGATTCGCACTTTTGCTGGCAACCGTACGCAGGGTTGGTATGCGCTTTGGTGGGCTGTGCGGTGTGCTCGTTCTCGTTCGCGTGCGGTGTGCTCGTTCGCTTTTCCTCCGAAAAGGAACTCGCCCACCCACCCACGTTCTGGAGACTCCCTTTCCGTGCTTCTCGGCGGACCCGAGCCGGCTCTCCCTCCCCCCTCCCCCTGGGGCAGACAGCCAAAGGCCGCCCCTGCTCAGGCTGACGACCAGGGCCGGTCTGGTAGAGACGCGGGTTTCGAACCGCGTCCCTGACAGGCAGCGCACACCACACCGGGCCAGACAAAGTGTGGTGCGTTAGACCACTACGCTATCCGCCGCATCTTTGAAAAGTTTACATATGCAAATCTCACACATTGTCACACGACAAGCCTCCCTTTCCATTTAGCGGTTAGCAATACAGTGCTCATAATCTGTGTACATTTGCATTCTGTACAGCGCTGGAACAATACAGCTCTCTTCCTTTAATTATGGGAGGAAGGTTGTTATACCCAGTTATTTGTATAGGTAGTGAGCAAAAAAATGGGAAACCTAAAGTCATATAATAGGATGTTGGGCCTCCATGTGTTGCCAGTACGGCCTGTATGCACCGTGGCTTAGTCTACCAGTGTCTACCAGCAGGAGGGATATAACGCCACTCTTCCACGAGACGGTCAGTCAGTTCATGCTTAGCTGGTGGAAGTGGAAAACACGTTCTCGGGCGTTGGTCCAGAGTATCTCATATGTGCTCCATTGCGTTCAGATCTGGTCCTGAGAAGAGAAGGCCTTGACATGCAGCATCAGTGTCATGCTCCTCCAACCATCGGGCGACGACCATTTAATGCGCAAGGAATTTAATGCGGTGAGATTAAACAACAACAGCTTCTGAACAACATCGGCGATGGTGGGATAATCTGGTGATGGGTTATCAGAGGGGAATAAACATTGGCCTTAATAGCGTTGTATTAGCGTTGTATTTATTCACTTCAGTTGGCTTTACTCTTGGGAGCACATTTCACAGAGTTCATCCCTGGTCTTAAAGGACGGCCTGTGCATTGTGCTCCTATGTTTTGCTGCAGTGTCGCTGGGTGTCAAAGCTGATCTCTAGTGCGTTTCATTGCAATTTGCATCGGCGCCAAACCGGACGCTGCTCAAACTGTCCATCGTCTTTGGTTCCACCGCCAGATTGTTCTCTTTGGCACAAGTGACGGCTCTAGGCTCAAATGAACAATCAAAGGTTCAAACGAACCAGATAAGATCAGCTCTGCCAAACCAATTATGAGAAGATAAGCTTAATTGAACTGACATGACAAACACATTTGAACCCTTTTGTTGTCCTCGGGTTCAAAAATACCCTTTCTGAGTTCAACAGACTTCTCCTGCAGTGACCCAACCATTAGAAAAAGTGAAACGTTGCCTTTTAAAATATTTTTATAAAAGCTGTACACCATCAGGGTACAAAGATAGTAAAAACTAATGTACAGTGAATAAAAACGAAGTCTAAATGCAGTCTGTGAAGTTGAAAAAACAGTTACTCACCAAGCTGTTGATGAGTGACAGGTTGTTTCTTCATGCAAAATAGATTTGGGGTTTAAAATTCAATTAAGAGGCTCCTTTTTGACCCTGTGGACACGGAGAGTATAGAATATGAAGGGTTAACATTGTTCCCAACTAGAGAGTATGGAGATGTGTCAACAGAAAGGGAAGGAAAATATAGAGTGGATTTAGCTGAAAAATCATTCTTAATTATTCAGGCACACAGTTCCTGTATCCCCAATACCTGTTGGTAGAGTGGGGTGCATATTAAAATGTGGTATTATGACAGGCTATACAGCCAGGGGATTTTGAGGGAATAGCTTGCCCTTTGATGTCTTAAATTTGATCAGTAATTTACTTTATTGCCTTCCTCTTGTCGGAAATAATTATAAGCCAACATCTCCCTTTGTTACCCGGCGTGGGCGCCTTGTTCCCGGATTCTCAGCACATCCACTGATCTCATCTTGCTTTTTTATTTGGTTTGTCTGCGCCTGTGTGACAGGGTTGTGACTGGGGTGAAGGGACAGGCTCTGCCTCTCCTGTGTGACCCTGTGTGTGTGGGTGTGAGAGTGGGGGGGGTATCACCATGCCGACGGCGCTGCTCCTCTCGCCCTGGGGGCGGGTTATTGCAGAGTGCGAGGCCTGTCCAGGCTTCTCTCTTTTCATGGCAGCCAGCCAACCATTAATGTTGTTTTTGGGGGGGGGGGTTGCCCCTACTTTTAGCTGGGGAGAATTTTTTTCATTTGTCGCCTTCTTTCAAGAGAGGCTGACTAGCGCTTTGCCATACCGCAGCCATATTTGCCCTGAGCTGTTTTTTTTTTAACTTTGCCTGCACTGCAACCCGCGTTAAGTCAATTGGGATGTCTGCGTTCATTAATCAGACCCCTCGTGACAACGCTTCCCACCATTCACCATTTTCCTCCGCCCTGCGGTTAAAGGAGAGGACATTGATTATCGCAAACGACCGCTTGCTGACTGCCATTAGCCATATTTCAGTGTACTTAACGATGTTCAAATCCTTGAAATCAGACGTTGGGCATCACATGAATGATAAAGAGGGAGCGGGGGGGAAAATAAGCTTTTTGTGTTGAATGGTCTTGTGATTTTAAATGAGGTTTAAACCTGCTCATGCCAAAATGGTTATTCTGTCTAAATTTCTCATTGACGTTCCCTCCCTAGTAACTGGCCTGTTTTTGGTTTGATCGTGAGCTCCTTCCTTTATTCCAAATAACGCTTGGATCTTTTTTCTTCTCATTTATCAGTTGCTCTGTGTTTTCTGTTATGAAAGCAACCTCCGGTTTCAGACAGGGAAATGTCCCGGGAGGGGGGCTGGGGGTCTCTCGTCTTACTGCTGACCCTTTGCAGCGTCTTCATAATGTGAAAACGAGATTAGGATTGAAGTGACCGACGGTCACATGTTCAGGACACTGGGGCAGGCGCTGATCCTGTCTGTGTCTGTGGGAAGGCGAGCCCGTTCGAAAGAGGGGAACGACCTCTTTCTCGAACGGCCGCAAAGCTCACAGCTTTGCGAGAAGGCGGATGCGTTGTCACTTGACGTCTTTCGCCTGAAATGTTTTTGTTTATAAAGGAACAGCGACCAAATGTAAACTAAACAAAGGTTGAGGGGACTTAGCATCACAGAGCAGCATTGTACCGTGTGAAAGAGGGAGGCCACGTAGCTGCCCTGTTCTACCAGCGGTCAGTGACATTAGCCCTGAGTGACATGTGAAGCGGCAGCTTGCTCGGTGGCTCCTGTCCTGAGCTGGTGAACAGGTCTTGTTGGATTGGGTCATTGTGGAGAGGTGCTCAAACAAGGACACTCTGGAGCAGCAACATGCTGTATTTATAAACCGGTATTTCAGATGTGACGAAAGTAAGGTATTTATGGGAATGTCAGGCTTTCCCACATTCTCTCAAATCTTGATTATGCCAGTCACCGGTGGGTGGTGGCGCTACACACACGGAATCCAAATATAAGTCCGGGATAAATAATCACAAGCGCCAAAACGAGCGCACAACCCCTGAGAGCATTTGCCCTGTGATTGGCATCACGTCACATCACACGGCGGTGCCGTCGTGGCAACAGTGTTCACACCAGCACATATTGAAAGATGGCTCATGGCCAGTCACAGAGCAGATCAACGTACTGCGCACCACCTGTCCTGTGATTCGCGTGGAAAATTTAATGGAGCAGGGACGTCCTGGAAAATAGAAAAATCATAAAAACATTCCCCCCCATTCAGGCCCTCGCGAATGATCTGTGTTATGGTGGGAAGAGCTCAGCGTTAACGAGGTGAAAGTGGTGGGGTGGGTGGCTTATTGGTCCCTGCTGACAGGGCGAAACATGCAGCACAAGCTGGGTCAGAGGTACGATTAATACCGCATGGAGCCCTTACACAGCACCTCTCCAGGAGCTTGTTGTTATTCGTGCAGCACCCAGAATAGAAAAATAATGTAAGTGGGATGCCCATGGGCCTCCCGGGTGCTGTAGGGGTAAGTGATTGGCCAGGATGCAGGTTGCCCACTGCGACCGGGGTTCAATTCCACCAGCTGCGCCAGCTCGGCTCTGGCCGCGAGTGCCACTAAGGGGCTGTCTGCCCCAGGGAGGGGGGAGGGAAGCTGATATGAGCTTGCTGCGTATAAGAGTGGCCCTGTGTACTGGAGTTACGGTCTCAGGACTACGGAGCTCTTGGGGGATAGTTGGCATGAAATTAGGAGGGTGTAATAGGCTACTAAATTGGGAGAAAATCTAAAATAAGAAAATGTATATGTGCAGTATAAGACTATACTGTGGCAGATCGTCTACTTTTCCCATTGGCACCAGACCTTACAGTTCTGGAGATATCACCTACGTGAGCATTTTGTTATGATATTACGTATTGTTGAAAATATTATGCAAAGTGTACTACAATATACTAGTTCAGCACTAGTCTTGACTCCAGATTCTCAATCTCTGATTGAGCGTCTGGATCATTTTCATCTTTTCTGGGCCTGGGCTTCCTACGATCTTATTGGTGAACATTCAACATGGTAGATTTGTTGGGCTTAGCTGGTTCTTATTACATATTCACACAGCCACTCTATTGAGGGTTTCGTCAGAAGTAGTAGCTAACTGACCATTGGTTTATTGGCAAAGCAAATTCCTGGAAGTTGGACGGTGTTATACCATGTTGGACAAGATATTCATAGTTAGTTATTATATATTTTACATTTTAAGCATTTAGCAGACGCTCTTATCCAGAGCGACTTGATAGATTTGATAGATTATGTTATGAGAGGCTAGTTCAGTACAGGCTTACAGCTACTGTAGAATAGAAAAACCACAATATATATAACACACCACATTCCAACAACTACCTCCTCACCCAGCAACTATGTGGCCTCCCTGGCCCCTGCTTAAATGTGCATCCCTCCTCTGGCCTCATTCACTGATGAATGACCACTATCATCTATCATTTATTTGTTTTCAGGGGAAACTTGCATGCATTAACAGTAAAAAGCAAACAAACATAGAAATTCCAAATTGTTTCCACAAAACTCAATATTTATTTATTTATTTATTAGTAAGACGCTCGTGTTCCTGTGGGCTTTGCCCATGTCCAATATGTCGAGACATATATCTGCATATATCTGGATAAGAGCAAGAGGAACCACGGTTGCTTGAGTGGGAGGCCTCAGCCGCATGTTAGGATGAGTATGTTCCTGTGGGCGGGCTGCCCAAGAAGCGGAGACACTCTGAGGACCGGTTTATGAGCCCGGACGCTGCCACGGACTCTTAAACGCGGGTGCGTTTCACATACCGTCGTGCCCAGCGGTCACCGTGGCCTGTCCTGGAGTATGTTCTTCAGCAGCAGGGCTCTAAAGCCCCATAATCCAGAGGCTCCCTGAGAGTGAGCCTTCCAGCTTCGGCTGGAGCGAAGCTTTAAAGTGATCCTGAAAGCCGTGCGTCATCCAGCTTGGCGTCCGCTAATGGACGTCTTCGCATCCAGGGCATTTACGCACAGGCGCTAATGGCGAAGGCAAGTGCTTGGCTTAATCCCGTCTGTCACGGCACACCTGAGCAGTTTACGATTATTCTGATGAGCACTCTTTCAGAAGGTTTCCAAGAGACCCAAAGAGCTGTATCATCGCCCCGGGGACAATTTTTGACATTCGGGTTGTCGCAAATACTTTTGGACGTCAACCTGGGCCATGTTGTTTTGTTGTTAGGATCGCTAGCTGATGATTTTTTTAAAGAACTTTTGGAACGGCACACCCCTCCCGGGACACCACCTCACACACTGACCGAGAAATGGTCTGCAGGGGTTAGTCGAGTCGGCAATCCTTAGTCAAATCGCCATTTGGGATTGGAGCTGCTGATTGGTGGGACGGCGCCTGGAGTCACAGGCTAAGGTCAGACTGGTCTGCAGAGTCCGCAGACTCCTGTTTGTTTGGTTCTGGCTGTGAAACTGGGCCGATGTTCTGCTCTGCTGGAACCCCACTGCTCCAGTAGCCTGCTTAGTTTTCCTCTCATTGTGCACCGGTGGTCACCCAGCCTGGCACACGTGTTTCCTCATTCGCTTTAGGATTTCCCTTTTGTGCTATTAAGGAGCAATAATAATTTTTTATGGATGCAATTAAATGACATGTTATTATGTTCATAAAATGTGGGACTTGAGGGTGATTGTGTCCTTTCCTGGTATTGTGGAACGTAAGCAGCAACTTGTAAAATTGACCATCTTTTAGGATATTTCCTGCCAAAGGGGAAAGGCAGTTTATGGATTGTAATGACTGATCCAGAATGTATGCTGAGTCAGCACCTTGAGCGGATGTTGAACATTTATAGGGAATTTCCACCACGTCTTAATCCAACATTGATACATATAGTAGCATATACTTTCATACATTACACTCTGTTAGCATCATGTCGGCCAATTTTAGGAGTCAAAAAGGTTTCAGAAATTGAATAGTTGAGCACATTTATGTGGCGTGGTGGACAAATTGCATATTGTTCATCTGGCCACATGAACTAGGAGGGAATCTGCTCCATTTCCAATAAATTCAGAGTTAAAAAGAAGACCTGCAGCTCCGGGACAGGGTCTAAGTTCGGCGCGGGCGGAGAATCGCCACTGCCAACATCCCTCAGTGCCATTAGCAGTGCCTTTTGTCTCGTTGTTTCAGTGGTAGTAAAGCAAACACTGGCCTCATCCATCACAGGGAACGGCCATTCAGATGCAAATGTCTGCATGTGCTGAGGAGCTAGCAAAGACCACAGCGGACAACAATTCAGAGGAATTAGTCAGCAAAACACGGCTTTGTTCGTTGACTCAAGGACAGTCCAGAATCATTCAAGCAGCAAAAGACGGAGACTATAATATATGATTATATTATATTTTGGCAATATATATAGTATATCCTTCTTAAATATAAAAATAGTCGATTTTTGCTCTGTTTTCACAGAGGAAATGTGAGTGTGCTGCATTGGTTAAGAATGGTTAAGGTGTCCGGCCTGTAACCCAAAGTTTGCAGTTCCCAGGTGGGGTACTTCGAGCAAGGTTCTTAACCCTTTTTTGAAATTGCTTCAGTAAATATGAAGCTACAACATTTGACGCTGGCCACTGCGTCTGGGGTTCGAATCCACCAGCCGCGCCAGAGTCTGCTCTGGGTGGGAGTGGCTCCAGGGGGCTGTCTGCCCCAGGGAGGAGGGAGGGAAGCCGACATGAGTTCAGTGGGTACAGGAGTGGCTCTGAGGTACTGGAGTTACGGTCGACAGCTTGGCGAGTGCCGTCTCGGAGGAGATGATACTTCGCCTGTGTCACAGCCAGTCACAGGGCAGCGAACTCACAATACGAGAAGGGGATTGACATGAAAAATAGAGGGTGTAATTGGCTACTAAATTGGGCTAAAAATGGGAGAAAATCTGAAACAAATTATTATAAATATGAAGCCAATTAAATGGATAACACATTTTTTTTAAAAGGAGGCTATGCTAGTTACCCTGGCTAAGAGCATCTGCTAAGCCAATAAGTAATGTAATGTAGGTAGCTCAAATATACAGTATATATATACAGTTAGCCAGAAACATTAGCTTGATGCCATTAGCTGGTCTTTTCTTATGTTCTTCTCTTCTGTCCTTCAAAACAGATTTGACATTGTGGGTTTGAGCTGAATTCTCTCGCTCTGAGGAGATCGGGCCTATATGCCCAAAGTGATGAGGTACTGTAATCACCTTACCGCTGATCCATCTTATTATGTACACAAATTAAATGCTGACCGGGGCACAAGCTCTATTTGCCTTTCGGAAGCAATCATTTCTACTATTGATTGCAAAATTGTGACAGAATAATTGATCTTTCATTACATTATCTTGTTTTGTGTTTTCCCATGGTTCAAGTTTATCAGCATATCGAAGCGTAGCCTATATCCCAAGTTCTGGCTGTTCTACGCCCACGTATTTCTTATCTTGGGATGTTTCTTATCTTCTCTCGCCATTTTGTTTAATGCGTGCTCAGACTAATTAGATATTGAATTTCTTAGCTTTCCCATCGAGCTCCTCGGTCGCTAACAGTAAGCAGGAGAGTAGCCTTAGTTCAGTGGAGATGATGATTGCTTCTCGGCTGTCGGCGTGGCTGCGGTCACTCGTGCTGATCTGTATTATTTAGATTGGGGTTTCCACCATGCTGACATTGTACACGTGTCCCTCTGTGAGATAACGGAACGGGCGTTCTGTTTCTGGGGGCTGCGAATGAATGGGCCGCTGGGCCAAGGGCCTCTTTTTGCGACAGGATATCATGGCAGAATAATCGGAACACCAAGTGTAGGCTACTGGGTCAGAATGCTTCCTCTCTGGTTATGAGGACAACCAAACAATAAGGTTGTTTTTTTCTTTTGCCACAGACTGAGCTAGGCCTACATATTTGTGAAAGCCTTCTTGGTGGATTTTTTGTTTTGTTTTGTATTTTGTTTTATGAAAGGGACTGATATTACACAGACTGGAACTGACCGGTTCCCCCGACTGGCTATCCTCCTCAGCCCCAGTTTTGATGTTAATTGGCGAATATAATAAGGTCATTAGAATAGGAATGATTATCGTAATAATGAGGTCGTACAAAGGCACGGGATCCGGAGGACGAAGTGTAGGCCCGCCTCTCGCGCCCTGCAGCCAGGTGTGGGCGGTGCATGTTCACGGTTCACACACTGGAGGGAATATTATCGCCAGGCTGCTCTTTGTAGCTGTGGCTGGGTGCAGATCAATGGTGCTGTAATTCAACCCCATAGACGGCCTCCTGCTCTCTGTCTGCTCTCCCTCTTTCCTCCCCCGCTGCGGCGGAAGCCGCTCGTGTGCATTAACGCGCGTGCCCGCCTCACTACGGCCTGTGTGTGTGTGTGCGCTTTTATGATGTGCACGTGCAATTACGTGCACGCGTGCATTTATTGCCGGGCGCCACAACCTTTGCTAGGCCTTCAGAATCCGCCCTGATGTGCTTTTTGGTACCGTGGGTAGGCCAATTAGAATGTGCTTCTGTGTGGCTCAGTAGGTAGAGCATGGCGCTGACAACGCTTAGGTCGTGGGTTCGATTCCCACTGGGACCACATTGACTGAAAAATTATGCATGCAGTACTTTAAGTCACTTGGGATAAAAGTGTCTGCTAAATGGCATACATTATTATGATTATTGTGCAACTAGGCGGCAGCCCGGAATGATTTATGCGGCTTTACTGTGAGCACAGCGCCAGCAGGGTCACAGCGAAATCACGCTGCCTTTGGCACGTATATAATTCACCTTGACCTTCGCATTTCTCCCCTCTCCCTTAATCTGTGCAGAGCTGTAGAGCCTGGAAGAAATACTACAGTGGGAAATTCTTTTGCGTGCATGCGGTACCTCAGGTGACACTTTGAGGAGTCGGGGAGAACCTGTTTGGCCAGCTTTGCTCCCCCTCAAGAAGGTAAATGATATTCAGGTGTGTGCTTTAAGACCGGTGGTATTTAGGTCAGGTGTTTACTTTTGAGGAGAGGCTCCTCCCACCCCGTCACTTCCTCGTGCTGCGTGGCACTTTTTGTTTTAGGTGTAGCCTCACTGTTCTCACTGTGTCCCTGAATACCACAGGGAAACTCCTCTTAGCCCAGGGGATTCTGGGAAAGGCATGTTTTGAGTTGCCTGGGGTCCAGTTCTTTGTAGAAATGAGTGGGTTTATGGTTGTAAGTGTTGGACATTAGATCCAATCAGTCTTGGATTCCCTGTGCTGTGTGCAATCAGTGGACTACATTTGATTAAGTGGATATGTAAATATGTGAAAGGCTAAATATTGGTGCACACATAGTATCGAGAACGTCAAGTCAATTTTATTAACCCAGTATAATTTGATGGAAAAAGTAATGCATGTTAAAATTTGAAATGGAAAACATAGGCCTATGCAAGAACATATGAATTAAATATGAATTAATAGAACAAATAGAAGCTAGAATATATGGATACAATTACAATTACACACATGAAAGCACAGTGAGCCATAAACAGTAAGGAAAACATATTAAGAATTTTTGCATGCAAATGTATTGACATTTATTTTAAAAAAAAGTATTTTAACATGATATAACACACAATGTGTTTCTATAATATAGGCCTGCAGCTTTTCCTTTACTGTCCCAGTCGATTCCGGCCACATAGGCAAACACACGCACACACCACACAGTGGACGTCACACTTGAAGCTGGATAATATGCAAAGCCTGGCTGCCATAAAAGAACGCAATAAAATGGATAAGGTAGCAAGTAAAATTCTTTCCGTTTCCTCCCGGTCCTCGGGCCTTTGCAGTGGGCCTTTCGTCCACCGACCGCCTCCATCTCCTTTCACGTGTCGCGTTCTCGTGCCTTGTGCTGGATCGGGGACACGGACCTGATGAAAAGTGCTTTTATAATAATGAA
>JAINUG010000016.1:2755000-2845000 GCA_029706075.1 Aldrovandia affinis
TAATTGGCTTCAACTATTAATGATTTGGTTTCATACTGATTCTTTTTTTCTTCTTCTTCAGTCATTCATGTTATGTGCCCTATGCTCCGTGTGCGTAGCTACGTCCTCTTTGCGCCTGGTGGCGTGTAAGACCGAGACGAGGCCTCTCCACTTTGCCACTCCGGCCCCAGCTGAGACCCACGGCTTTTAGTTCCCCTTTCTGCTGTTCTTTTCTGAGTTGTTTTGGGCCATTCATGTTTGCGCCTTCTTGCTGGGGCGCTAGTTTTTGGAAATACTGCCACCTTTGCGCTGCAGAACGTTTCCAGACCATTTCCCTCTTCCTCTGGTGAGGGTGGCGTATGTAGTATTGTGTCCAGTCTCCTTAAGCAGCTCCTCCTTTGAGATCACTTGTGGTCTTGATGGTCCGAAGGCATTTGGAGTTGGAATGTTGACAGCTTCCGTAGGTCTGTTGTCATCGTACACTGACACTCTCTTACTGTATAGTAGTGTTGATAGGACACAACTCTTATAGAGCCTCAACTTGGCATTCCTTCAAAGAATGTTGGATTTCCAATTGGGTTTAAGTCCGTAGAAGGTGCTCCTGGTTTTAGTCATATGATTTATGATGGCCTTGTCTGCTCATCCATCGCTACATACTGTGCTTCCCAGATAGGTTAAGCTGTCCTTGACCTCAAGCTCTTCATGTTTGAGTCAAATTGCAACAGGGCAGGGAACTTTTAAGGGCCACACGAGGGCAATATGTGCATAGTATTCACCTTCAGATTAGTTTTCATAATGGAAATCATGCCAATATTTCTGAGGATTAGTTAATACGAGAAAATAAATATGACTTGCATATTGAAAGGGGGCTCCTTTGATGTGCTTTGACCTTTTCCTTGTTGAGCTTTTGAATTGAAATGGCCAGTTGTCTATGCTGGAACTCCAGGAATCCGCTTTTTAAGCAAAATCGGTTCATCCATTTCTTCAACAGAAATTAGAGCTGGAACCCTAAAAATGTTTAGTGTAGAGCTGCTGTTAGTGTATGCAATAAATACGTCTGGATTAGCAGCAGTAGCAGTAGCAACAGTAGTAGTAGCAGTAGCAACAGTTGCATTAGATTATCAGTTGCATTAGTATTTGCTGTATGAGTACTTTTTGGTATGATGTCATGGATAGTTTGTTAAAATTGTATCCTATTTTGTCATATCTTATGTAGAGATGCACCGATCGATCGGCCTCTGACCGGAAATTGCCGATTTTCAGCTGATCGGCCTCAATCGGTGACTTGATCCCGATCACTCCACATAGCCGATTCTGTGCGCCGGTTGGCTCCTCGCCCCCTCTTTTCACGTGACGTGCGCGCACCCGTGAGCCAATGCAAACAGATCAGATGAGCGCAGCGCTGAACACGCTCAACATGTCCTCAGTATGGGCGTTTTTCACAGTCAGTGAAGACGACTTAAAGCTTGCAGTTTGTCATACATGTCAATCGAAAATAAACCGCGGAGGAACAACCTCGAAAACGCTCGAACGCACCAACCTAATCAGACACTTGAAAAGTCATCACCCAGGTACCACGCCGATGCCCAAATTCTGAAAATGTGACGGTAGTCGTTTTCTACAGTACCGTAGGTACCGGGTTAATTAACAATTAACTTCGTTGGCGCTAGTTCGGTTCCTCTGAACCATTTTCCATTAATAGAACATAGTGGTAGTGCATAAACCTGACGTAATAATGCCCTGCTGAAGCACTGAATTGCACTGAAATCATTATGTTCGCTAATGAGTGACGTTATGAAACAGTGCTATTCACTCATACAAATCGAACTTATTAGACCTAATGATAAATTCATCTAACGATTTCTAGCTAAACCACAAATGGTGTATTAACTGTGTTGTGCATGAAGGTGCCAGCTGTGCGTTTCCACTATCAAACAAACTCAGAAACAGCAGCATCGCCTCTTTTCCAATTACTCCTAGTTTGAAACATTTTTATCTAGGCTTTGAAGCTAGTTAAAGTCGTAGTCGTTAGGCTACCTGACTCACGCAAATAACGAAATTCTGCTGAAGAGCGGCTTGTTTTCAATGCCTTTGACAAGCTCCGCAACTGAAACATCCGCCCTTATATCGCTACAAGTGTTTTCCATTGCACTATATAGAATTGGGATCTACTCTAATCCACCTCTAGCAAACAAATTAGTCTAGCGCATCATAGGTTCGAACTAACCTGTTTTCCATTAGCATTGTCGCAATAACTTTCTGATGCACATCAAGTTGAAGCCATATAATTATTTAATGGAAAAAGGGCTTGTGTCATCTGTCATCAGAATATAACGTTAGTGTTTTAAAAAATATTTCCGGACTAATGGTCTGTCACCATGTCAGTAAATTTAAACTACTCTTGTTTATTTTTATTTATTACTTAAAGGCTACATGCCACTGTTGTTGGATCTCTTTTATTCATCATTGAATTTAATTTGCACAAAAAAAGAAAAGCTCTGTCCAGTAACCTGGAACACTTTTTTATTTTGAAATGTGTTTTAGTGAGACCTACCTCATGCTTCTGACCTACCTCAGAATTGTCAATCTTAATTTTCTATTAAAGCAAAGTTACAAAAATGTTTGTGTAAGTTGTCAATTATTGTTTTTAGGAAAAAAATCGAATCGGCCAAAATCGGTATCGCAGGTCAGACTAATCAAAAATTGGAAATCGGAATCGCCAAGAAAATCGCAATCGGTGCATCTCTAATCTTATGTAGTTTCAACAAACCTGAAAAATGGTGTGGGAAGCTTTGATGCAAATTGTGTTACTGTTTAGACTGTGAGGACAAATAATTCAGACCAATGTTTTCAAGGTGTAACTCACCGTGGCCTCTCTGCCTCTCTTTTTTTTCAAGGTATCGGCAAGAACGTCATCTGCGACCGAACCGCCACCCCGCTGGACGCCTTCCGCATGATGTCGGCGGCCCAGTATTACCCCAAGCTGCTGAGCATCATGGGAAACGTGCTGCGCTTCCTGCCGGCGTTTGTGAAGATGAAGGAGCTGGTGGAGGAGGGCTACGTGGGCGAGCTGCTGGTGTGTGAGGCCCAGGTGCACAGCGGGAGCCTCCTGGGCAAGAAGTACAACTGGAGCTGCGATGACCTGATGGGCGGCGGCGGCCTGCACTCGGTGGGCAGCTACATCATCGACCTGCTCACCTTCCTCACCGGTCAGAAGGCGGCCAAGGTGCACGGCTTCCTCAAGACCTTCGTCAAGCAGACGGACCACATCCGCGGCATCCGCCAGATCACCAGCGACGACTTCTGCACCTTCCAGATGGTGCTGGAGAGGGGCGCCTGCTGCACCGTGACGCTCAACTTCAACGTGCCGGGCGAGTTCCGGCAGGAGGTGATCGTGGTGGGCACGGTGGGCCGGCTGACGGTCAGCGGCACCGACCTCTACGGCCAGAAGAACAGCGCCCCCGACAGGGAGCTCCTGCTGAAGGACAGCACGCCGCTGGGCAACGCCGACCTGCCGGAGAAGGCCTTCAGCGACATCCCGTCGCCCTACCTCACCGGGACCATGTACATGGTGCAGGCCGTGCGGCAGGCCTTCCAGGACCAGGACGACCGGCGCACCTGGGACGGCCGGCCGCTCACCATGGCCGCCACCTTCGAGGACTGCCTGTACGCCCTCTGCGTGGTGGACACCATCAAGAAGTCGAACCAGTGCGGGGAGTGGCAGAACATCGTGGTGATGACGGAGGAGCCGGAGGTGAGCCCCGCCTACCTGATCAGTGAGGCTATGCGACGCAGCAGGATGTCCCTGTACTGCTAGCGCAGCGAGCCGGCCGTCTGCCGGGGAGGGGGCGGGGCGCCACAGGAAGTGGGGAAGTGAAGGGCCTTCCACGGATTCTGAGTGTCACCCGGATGGGGAGAGGCGTGTCAGAGGCGCGTCCGTGCTGGCTGGCGGGCGGGGGGCGGGCAGCGGCACCCCTTTGTGGGTCCTCTCCTGTGGCTGTCTGCCCCTCGCACGAGCGACGAGGAGTTCGGTGCTCTTCTGAATCGAAAAACGGAAACAGCAATACACTCTCCCTCTCGCCTCCTCCTGCCCCTCTTTACTGCCCCTCCAATCTCACCGGGTAATGTGGGAGCACGAAGGACAAACTCACAATGTTTTTCTTCAAATGCCGCACAATGCCAGGAAGGACAGCAGTAAAGGGGAGGCACGTGTGTGTGTGTGTGTGTGTGTGTGTTTACCTCTGAGGGGGTGAATGTTTTACACTGTTGGCTTGAACATCCTGTGTCCGTGGAACCGGAAGAACAAAACAGCTCAAAATCAATAGTTTGGCTAGTAGAGCTCCCCTGTTTGTGAATGCAATAAATACGTCTGGATTCCCTCGTGGGATTACGTCATCCCTCCTGAAACGGGGGAAGGCCTGCTGCCTGTTCATCGGTTAAAAGGTGAAGTATATTCAGATGCAATATACCCAATCGTCCATCGTCGCGGACGCAACCTCGCGCTGTCCGCGTGGGGCCGCAATGGTGGAAAACGTCGCGCCTGCCAGAGCGGCGCGTTTGTCCTGCGTTTTCGATCCGATCGCTCCGTGAAATTTCCCAAGCTTGCTATTCAGATGCAAATTCTGCCTGTTGCATTTGCATGCATGAAAACAAGAGCCTATTATCTGTCAGCAAAGACACTGAGTGTAACGGTCAGCAACAGCCTTCGGGAGGCAACTGTCCAGGATACATTCTTGGGGGAAGAAAAGCAGCGTGAGATGAACCTGCCAAAGTCTCTGTGCTCTCGGCCCCGCTGTGGCCAGGGGCCAGCTGGCTGAGGGCGTGGCCTTCAGTTGTAACCCTGCTGCCTCAGACAAGAAGCAGCGTCTAGCAGGCCCAGGATGACATTTTAAGTCTACAGTAAAAAATCTGGTTGCAGCAGTTGACAAAAAAAACAAAGAAAATCCACAAGGCAAAAAAAAGCCTAAACATACCAAATTATGAGTTGGGTGAGCAAGTGGATGACTGTAAAATCGGGATATTGGTAAGGTTAAGATGTTTCTGAATGGTATTTGTAATACAATTGGGGTCTTATTTTTTTTTCAAGCAGAGTTATGCCTCATCTTTTTTCCACAAAGATCTAGATGCAGGTCAGGGTTTTGTTTTTCCACATCGACCTACAAGCCGAAAGGTTGATTTTTATTTTCCTTTTTTATTTTTTCTTCCATTTTTATTTCAGTGTTCATCTCGTGGTATTAAGCGGGCGCGTCGAAGCGTGCCACATCAGGGTCCTCGTTGTCCAGTCCTGTAGGCCTACATAGAAGAACCCAATGTGTGGATTTTTTTGTTTAAATATACATGTATGTATTTTTATTTGTTTTAAACTGCCTATGAAAAGTTCTAATGTACATAACTGAAACACGAATTGATCACTCTTGCTTGTTATAGTATTTATTTTTGTTGAATTGATTTATATCAATGGTGTCTGTGGTGAGATGAATGGAAAAGGGCACAATCCACTGTGACAATGGAGGCCTGGATGTGGCCCCGTTAAAGAGACACTGTAGGAGCGCCAAGGGCCAGAGGGCACCGTGACCTCGTTTCAGGAGCATGATGGAAGATTACAATAGAACATAGGCCTAGTCACTGCCCGTACAAAAGAAAAGTAACTGCTGAAACTACTGAATTTTCCCAGAAAAACACGGTCTCAAAACACTGGATAGACAGGCCAGCGTGAAACATTAACAACCACATTCAGGCTGTCTGCTGCAGCTAAGGAAACCACAGGGCTTGTGCAGGTTTCTTTCACTGGAGAAAAATGAGACCGCTCTGCCCGCTGTGATTGGTCGAGGCAATTTATGCGTAAATGCACTGCCTTCCCCCAGGCTCCTGAAGCTAGGTCACATGACCGCTTGGTCCGTCTCCCCTTTGGCAGTCTGGTCCTGCCCGATTCCCACGCACTGCTACAGACTTCGATGATCCGGACTGGGCTTTTTGACTGGGTCAGGTTTATGTCACGTTTATGTCACATTCCGGTCTTGAGTAAACATTTTCTTATTTGACAGCAGTCCCATTGCTGTTGCCGTTTCATTTGCACAAGGTGTTTTCAGTTTGAACGCCTCCCTCTGAATATTCTCGAGGGCCGAACCAAGTAAAATGCTGATTTCCAATTGGCTGTAATGTCCAACTGTCCGGCTGTTTGAAGTGTGATGTTTCGTGGCAGAAGGAGTCATGTAAACAGAAATCTTGCGTTTTTAAGGATCTCAGTTTTCAGTTCAGTTTCATCGTTTGTCAATGCTGTGGCCTTTCCCCTTTAATGACTGAGGGTTTTTGTGTCATAAAGTGTGCCTTGTTTGAGTGAAAGCTGGAAAACCGAGAACCAAGGATTTCATCATTTTAGATGTCAAAACATGGGTAATTTTTGTACAAATTTAAATCCAACAGAATGTGATTTTGTGTACTGTGACATTTGACCGTTTTAGCTTTCATATGTCGCCAGACCAGGACAGCAACATTTTCCTATCTTCACCCAAAAGTTCAAAGTTCTTTGTTTTCAGGGTTTCATCAGATAAGGGGCACCTTATTGCATGATAAAACTTGGGGGAATGAGGGCGGCGTCCATTTTCCTCAATCAGATAATTTCAGACAATATCGCCCCATGGCGATAACCCACTCTCACAGGCCTGTGAGTTTGATCCCTGGGAAGAAATGGTGTGTGATTGGTGAACGACGATTGAAGGAATAAAATCCTTGTGAAATTTTGTGAAAAGGCATGTGAAATCCGAGGCTACTGTACATGTCTCACGAAGAGTGTAACCTGTTGTGCTCAGCCTCCTTCCTGTTAATGACTTGATGTTTCCCCTACCCACAATGCCCTCTGAGCCTAGCAAACCATAAGAAAAGCTGTGGACGGTCAAACCTGTGTGTTGCGCGTGATTGAATTCAGGAGGAGTGAGTGAGCGACGCACAGCGCCAGGGGCGTTCTCTGAGGCCTTAAACGGAGTAAAGACCTGCGCAGCGGAGGTCCGTGTGATCTTGGGTCTTCCAGAGTCCCGTCCGCCGCCCCCTAGTGGTGGGTGGGGTGAGCCGTGCCTTCCGGAGGTGTGTGATTGGACAATGCTGGTTCTAACCAAACAATGCTCCTTGAGGCCACCTGTGTAGCATCCGGTAGCTTTGCACAATCCCGTGAGATGAACGGTCTAAGAAGTTGATGCTGATCCATGATCGGATGAAATGAATAAAGTGAACTATCCGATAAGTAAAAAACCAGTACTATTAACAATTCAAGTATTGTCTGAGTGTTATTAGCACCAGGTATTGAACAAGCTATTAGCAAGCAAGATGACATTTAATTCTAGCCTCAGTGAGACGGTAACATTGAATTTTCTTAATCCTTAGCCTGCATGTCACTGCACCTGCGGGAGCAATGCCCTTAACAGGAGGAAGATTAAATTAAAGCTTAATGGAGCTTTATGGAAATTTTGGTATTTATAGTGCTGTCTGTCACGACAGAGGCACGACAATACGAAACATTACTGAGAGCAACGTCATGTTTAGCATCCGTTTAAGAATGACTGCATCGCACTCATTAAAAACTCGTAATTGCCGTTCGTACCATCCCGAAGCCATCTGCCCTCAAAACAAGGAGGGTTAAATGAAAGTGCGCCCCGCTCTTTCTCTTTAAGACGCGTGAGAGTTCTGCTCACTCGAATGTCTGAAGCCGCCCCGAAGGGCTGCTTCTCCCATTCAGCCTCTGCGGTCCCCCCATCCCCAAGCCATTAGAGGAAGCGCAGCGCCTGACATTCTAATGCGCAACACCCATTAGCGCTGCACTCGACGACGGTGGCGCGCGGCACAAGCGAGAGAATTGACCACGGGTCAATCCGGCGAGCGGCGGATCTCGTTTTCTTACTTTCAAAAGAACGGAACTCCGTGTGACTCGAAGCGTCATGAATAGCTCTGTGTCCCTGCCCCCACCCCCACCCCACTATCCTTGCTCACAGCTGCGATACCCAGCAGGATTTTGGCGCCAGATTGATGGGTCTTTTTTTAATAGGACGGCACTCAACGTGCCACAAGTCATGCTCCCCACACCCCCTCCCCTTTCCCCTCCAGAGATCTTTGCAAAAAGCTTCCGATCAGACAAATTAATTTTTCAGTAGCTACCTGTGCTTTTGATCCAGCGGAACGCCGAGCCCAAAGGCTAATCAGGCGGCCTCGCACGTGATCGAACATCTCGCTGTAGCTCATCTGCTCTCTGCTCTAATGGCGCCGCGGTATGGCCAAACGGCAGCGGGAACACCTCGCGCAGAGACCGTTCAAATGTACAGTGTAGGCTAATCGGACGGCTGCTAGCTTCTCATGTTTTCCCTATCGGTTTATCGAAATACTGCGGTTGCTATACAGACACTTGGAGCTATGCTATACAAAGACTTGCTCATAAAAGGACGGGGGTCACTTTTTTGAGGCTTTTTTTTTTTTTCCCGGCACTTGGCGCTAATTGTTTTTGGGACAAAACATTTTTTTTTTTAAGCATGGTAAATATAAAACAATCTGTATAATTATTTTTTACTTAAATAGCCCCTTCATTTATATGCCCCATGTGGGCTGATGTTAGTGTCCAGTGTCATTTTTATCCTTGGTCATGGAAACCCAATGAGCTGTCGTGTCACAAACATTTTTATTCCTATTGTTTTCTATTTGATAAACTCCGATGTGACATTAACATTCGGTTTTGATCGAACCTTTTTTTCTACAAGGGGGCTTGAATTACTGCCCGACCAACTGTGGAGAGAGAGAGAGAGAGAGAAAATAATAAAAACGTATTATCTGTTTTGTGTTTCTACAGGTATTACCGCTGACATGCTATCGATGTATGCTACTTCCTGTCTGAGTATCCCTGATATGAAAAGAAAGTCATGTTGCCAAGAACAGGCTGTCCAATAACTGTATCCCCTCTATTCAATTTGCCCGTGGCTTCTTAGGCGTGTCTGCTTATCTTCTCTGCTGAAAACTTGAAACGACGGAGAGATGTTACAACTCAACTGTTAGTGCGCGCGTGCGTGTTTTGCTTTGTTTGCTGAAATGTGAATCTGTGTGTGAATCTCCTTCAGCCGGCAGCATTCGCGAACTCTGGAGGGGCGTGGGGCAGGACGGGCAGAGGAGGGTGTACGGGTTCTGCCAGGGAATAATTTAGCGCTGTTTCTCCGAGCAACCACCCCCTTACTAATGTTGCTGGCGCAACCTTTTCTTCTAGGAGGTGGTTGTCTGTAGTGCATTGGTGAATTACACTATTTTAGCCCAGAAAAACTAAAAATCTGTCAGTCAAATTGGCCAACCCCCTGCTGTGAGATATAATCTGTTTTGTCTACTTTTTGACCCCCACCCCACAGGAAGGCTACAGATAAGGCTTTCAGCTCTCATTACCGGCAGCAGTGTCAGCCAGTGTCGGATATGCTGATAACGACAACGCCACCAACAACAAAAACCACATTAGCACTATAATGAATCGGATGTTGTATTCTTTTTCCTTCCACGGTGTTAGTAGCCTACCGTACCACTACTGATGGCACAGGAGCAGCAGTAGGCTTAGTGCTGAAAGAGGTAGTCATGTCACAGAAGGATGGGAATCTGAGCTGGTGTGTGGGGGCACCGAGTTGGCCACCTGACACATCCCGCCTTGTACCGCAGTGCCTGGGGGGGGCAACCTTAGAAGTGCCTCTGCTCCCATGGAACCGTATCCTAGCAACCGGGCTTCGCTGCCACGGTGCCAAACCCGGTCCATCTTTCTTTTTATTTTTTTTATTTGCTCTTCAGACTTGAAGTGGGTTAAAATGCAGAGTGGAGGTGTAGTGACTCACACACAATAGGACAGCGGGGACGGGGTGTCATGAATTGACTGCTGGTGAGTCTACCTTCCTTGCACCTGCACATTTTGTTCTCTAGGGCATGGCACTGCAATACTGTATTTGTGGCAGGAAGCAGTTGAGAGGCGCACGCTTCCCTGGAAAGCCCCATTTCTCGTCATGTTGAGACGGGAAGTCTTCGGTCGGGTTCAGGGTAAACCAGTCCCACGCTTCCACATCCTCTCACTGGCAGGGCTCTATCAGCTCAGCAGCACCTCGGTTGGAAACCAAAAAACCTGGAGAAGGCCTGTGTCCTCCATTCACCTGGTCTAATGCTATGTGTGGATATGTACACATGCATACACCACCAGACCATCATTTTGTCTCCAATTCATAAATAGGCCTATTTAATTTGAATACATGTAGTTATTATATCCTCTTGGTACACATTTTTAACCTTCGTACAATAAAATATAAATGTATAAAACCAGAGATTATACAGTATAGCGTTTAAAAAATAAAAATAAAATGTTGGTCAAATTTGAGTCAAAATCACTCTTAACTTTAATCTTAGAGAATGGAAGCAGAGCTTCACAGACACACACACACATGCATACGTGCACAGAAAGAGAAGTGACTAATCCAGCTGGGGGATAGTGCTGTACATGCTCAAGAAGAATAATTAGGTTTCTTCTTCACGCTGAGGCAGTTGTGCGTATTATAAGGGTATATGATTTGCTGACAGATTCAATATAGAAGAACATGGTCTGTGTGCAGTTGAAAAGGATACCTTTATGAAAACGCATTAATATTATTAGCACTATTATTAGTTTTATTATCAGGACAGAAATTAGTCTGGTCAACAACAAAAAAAGCTAGCTTTTTACGATTGATTCATTGGAAGGAATTATTGGAAATTTTAAGAGGGCTTGAGTGCAATTGCTTTGTGACTCCAAAGGTGTATCGCCCCCATTGGTGACTCCAGACTCAAAGCCCCCTGATTGGCCGATCTCTTCTGCTCTCTGCCCTCTGCTCTCTCCCCACTCTGTTTTTGCACGGTTTCTAAGGCCCTCTTACTGTGGCCATGACGACTGGATATGGCTGAAAACCCTGCGTGAGCCTCGTTCAGTCCCCCCCCCCCCCCACCCTCCATATCTCCCCCACCAGGTTTGTGAATGCTGCCCGTTTACAGTTACTGTACCGTTCCAACTGTTCGTGCTGAAGGAAATGTCATATTTTGATGCTGTATTGATGTTGACTATATATTTATTGTATTTTATGTATATCGTGGACGCATGGGCCTATGTATATATTTTGAAGACCAACAAACAAATATTTATCGAACTTAAACTAGAGAATGTACTGTAGGAGCATAAAGTCTATATTTTATATAAAAGTGGTTGATAGTTGCGTTAATGGATTGTAGGGTGGTTGGGGGGTGGGGTGGGGGTGGGGTGGGGGGTCCCAATGATAAAACCCTTGTGTCCCTTTGTTTGTTGAAAAGGCATGATACATGAGTGTCCGTGCGCGAGCTCTCCTGTGCAGGCCGGGTCCCCTGAACTTGTGCTCTCTGCTGTACGTACGCCCTCTCGGCTCCAGGGCTCTGCATCGCTACTCTGTGTTGCTTGGGGAATGTGCTTGTGTCTGACCTGATGATCATGGTGTATATGAAGCCCACAGTGTGGCTTACGATTACCTGTCACACTGCTTCAGTTACAATGGAATTAAAAAATATATATATGCAAAAAAACATGACTCTGTTTTCCACCCCCACTCCATTGCAAAAGTCTTTGCAACTGCTGCGTTTTGATGTATGGTTTCACCTATAGGGAGAGATAACTGAATTAACCACATCGCCACCAAGTTTGCAAAGCCACTGATACTGAAAATGGTCAATTATTTAAAAATAAAAATAAAAAATCTAGAATTGTAATGTTAACACACCGTTGATAAACATTATATGGTGACGTGTTAGAGGAACACCACATCCGATAGGGGTTCGAAGGAAGGGCCGGAGAGTGGTTATGTACATTTGCGTGGAATTTTTTTTTCTTCACCATATTTTTTCGAATTGCGTTTGGTTATGTAGGTCATCGCTTCCTCTTTGGAGTCATTAGGCACGCTCTTATCATGCCACTCAGAACAGCATGACACTGATTCACACAAATCGGCATCTCACATCTATGGCCAAAGGTGACGGGATGCCTTGAACAGTAATTCATACATTTTAAAGCTATTGCACATCGATCATGATGCGGTTTTCAATCGCCTTCTATTGCTAGCAACTCGCCGATTGCAGATTAAAGGTGTCTGTCGCCACCTAGTGGCGATTTCAACAACTAATATCCAAATTCCACAAGCTTGCACTCAATTGTTACTGTCAAAGTGTGCATGTCACACTGTGTCGCGTATATCTTTCTCGTCTTCAAATTGTTGTGAAATGAATGCACGTTAGCATCTTGAAGGTTGTGTATTGGATACAAGCTCGATTGAATGCAGAAACTCAAGCACTTCAAAGGGGGGAGGGGGCTGCTAATAAAGAGATGACTGTTAATTAGAGTCGTCCATCGTCTCCCAGAGAGATCTGCCTCTTATTTTCCTCCACGGTGAGGAGAGATCCGCTTCCCTTTCATCTCCGCGGGACCACTGAATGCCGCTCTTATGTAAAAGAAGAAGAAAAAGGCGCCGTTTCCACATGCGTTGGGGCAGCGCCGTGTTCTGAATTAATCATTCTCTGCCGAGGAGTTTGCTGCTAAGACGCTAATTTAGATTGAATGAAGAGTTTACCCGATGCAGATACGGTGAGCGGGTGAGCACGATGCTGAAGCCCTGTGAACACACGCTGTGTGAATTAGTACTAAACCGTCAATAGTCTGATTCTGAGTCTGAGGGAGGAAAAAAAGCCCTGCGAGTGTATTGCTGTGGCGTGAGCGCTAGCTCTCCTCCTCTTCCTCCCACAGGAGATGTATCCCTGTGTTATCTCTTATCCGTCCTCTCATTAAATGACACGGTTGAGAGGTTAAACTAAGATCCTGACTCACTGTCCTCATTAAAATTACCATGGGACATACTTTTGCATCTGATTGGCTGCACAATCCCACCTATCATCCCCTGCATCTGATTGGCTGCACAGTCACGCCTATTATCCCCTGCATCTGATTGGCTGCACAATCCCACCTATCATCCCATACATCTGATTGGCTGCACAGTCCCTTGCATCCCCTACCCACTTTGATTATTCAGGTCAACACCGCAGAAGATAACTGAGTGCAGAAAATGTCATAAGACTGGACACTGTGTTGTAGTGTTCCATTTAAAACCACCGATGCCTGACGTGCTCGGGGAGGACGAGCTACAACAGGGTAGCGTTTCCCTGAGTGGGGGAGGTGAAAGAAAGCAGCATCTCTGGCTGGCGCTCAGACACTGAGATCAATGGGGGATGCTATCACGTTCAAATTAGACACAGTAGCTGCAGCTACAGCCACAGGGCTCTATTAATACACTGGAGATGGCCCCTTGCTCACTGACACAAGAACACTGCACGGCACCAGTAATAAAACACTGCCACTAGCAGGGCAGATCACATCACATGTCAGCTGAAAACGCAAGAACAAAAACGGTCAGCCAGCATGTCGTTGTGGTGGATTCTCTGACTAGACCACTGCTAAGGCTGCCCGCCTTGGAAGCCCTTGCTGAACGGGTGGGTGAGGGGATCTTTTAAACAAAAAATGTCCTGCACGTTTGTTGGTCTACGAAGGCCGGAGGTTTTTTTTTTACATTAGCATTTTTAGAGGGCGGTGCCCTAAGCATTGATCACACTACGCAGAGCGCCACCTCCCCTTTAACTGACAGAGTAAAGGAAGAATTTGGTGCGGATGGAGCAAATGGGACAGAGAGGCCAACCGCCTGGCGCGCGGGCATGGTGGTCGTACCGACAAGCAATGGGAGAATTGAGATTCGTGTGGATCTAACTAAACCCAATGAGGCAGTTTGTAGGGAAGGACACATTTGTCCATCAGTAGAGTGAGCGGTCACCGGCCCGGTTAAATGGCTCGCAGATCTTCACTAAGCTGGCCGCAAGCTCACGATTCTGGCAGGTTCCGCATTTCTCACAGGAAAGCAGAGAACATGCCGCGTTCGTCACCCCGTTTGGTCGTTCCTGCCTTAACGTTAGGTCTTTTGGGATTGGCTCGGGACCAGAACGTTTCCAGAGACGCATGGAAAATAAAAATATCTTGTGATTGTCTTTCTCACTCACTCACTCACTCACTCACACACACTTTGAGTGAAATAAGGCGTGTACCCGCACTGTTTTCTCTCAGTGGAAAATGGCAGTAGAATACCGTACTGTTGCACACTTGGCCTGCAGAGAGAGAGCTGGCCAAAGCCCTTACGCTCATTTAACATAACCACAGCACACATTTATAGCAGTTGTAAACTATAGCCGTTAATCTCCCCTTTAAGGCAAACCTATGATTTCATCAGACAGAAATATACAGTAAAAAAATAAGCAGTGAAGCATATCAATTGATGCATATTCAATTATGAGCTCATAGTGAGCTAAAGCAGACATATTTAATGAAGTGCCTCATTATCATATTTACTATTGAAACATTACATAAAAAACATTTAGGCAACTGTGTCATTTTTCGTGCAAAGAAAGGAGCACAAACTTAATGGCCGGGCTCTTAAATGTGTTTTGTTAGTGTACTCTATCCAGATTTTTTCATGTCATGACTCAAGATATAAGCATTGCCGGCTGCCACTTTCGGCCAAGAGTAAGTATTTGATTTGGCTGTGGTTGACTCCCAATTTTGCTAAGCTCTCCTTTATGGTCAAACAAAAGCTACTGAGCCTTTTTAAGCAACTGGTTTTGACCATGGCCAGAACCTGGGAAACACCAAGAGGCCTTGGGAATGTGGTTTTCATTCAAATGCAGGTGAGCCCCATAATCTTGATAAAGTGATTATTCAATGGAACCTGGAATCACCTGTTGTTGTGCAAGCTGCTGGTGGAGAGGCATCTGAACACCACCTGAAGACACATCAACAAACTCAATCCTCATCTGGGCGGCCATTTTGTCACACGTAGGCACATGCACTTACAGTTAAACAACTCTGTGAAAATCAGTAAGTGTTCACTTGTGTAATTTTCATTTTATCATCCAATATTGTCTGGCTGCCTGTTTTTATGTTATTTATTTGTTCGTTTTTTTTGCAAGGGACAAGCACAGAGAACATTGACAGCGGTCATTGTTCTGGAAGCAGTCAATGTTCAGTACTTTGACTTAAAACCAGACCTGAGAGGAACATAGTTTTAAATATGCTTTGTGAAAAGTAACTATTCTTTTAAAATGAATTAAATACAGTACAAATATCAAAAAGTAACTATTGTTAACAAACAATGAAATGCCATTTTTATGTTATTGAAAATGTTTGAAACCCAATCGCAGAAAGTAACTATTTTTCAAAGCTATTTAAATGCACATTCCAGAAAGAACTATTTTAATACAAATTATAGAAATATATAAATAGTAGATGTAGGGGAGAGCGGGGTAAGTTGTCACACGGGTAAGTTGTCACACTGTTCATACCTCCAACCATAGGGGCGCTATCTCAAAAATCAAATAGCTACTTTGTTGCAACTAGGGCCAGATTCAAATTCCTTTTCACAGGTGGTCAAAGGCCACTTTAATTACATGTGAGCACAAGTTTTGTGTTTGTCTCCTTCAAAAGTAAGTAAATGGTACCTTACATTTTATGTAATAAAACTGTTAGGTATAAATGTTCTAAATTATATTTGTGTACCGAATAAAGGAAACAATAAGGTGTTTCTTGATATGTTAGCTGCAGTACTATGTTGAACTAGCCTTGAGATTTAACAAACATTAGCCCACATGCCCATTTGGGGCAAGTTGTCACAAGTTGGCTAATTTAAATTTGTTTTTGAAGGAAAGCAGCATTGAGGGAAGGAAGAAAGGAACGAACAAACGAAGGAACAAAATAAAGTGAGATGATGGTGAGAAATTATAAAAGAAAGACAGAGAATGGCAGCACCACACCTGACATAATGTTGAAGGCAGTCAGACAGGTGAAGCTGGAGAAAAAATCAATCAGAAGCACAGCAAACGATTTTAATATAAATTACCGTACTCTGACTCGGTATTGTGAAAAGGTTACCAGCAAATAAATTGTCAGTCATGCCAACAACAGTGGTTGGCTATAGAAAGCCACGGCAGGTATTTGCACCTGATTTGGAGATGCAGCTTGTTCATTATATCGCTAGGTCAGCTGACATTTATTTTGGTCTGTCGCCAAGTGAGATCAAAAGACTTGCCTACCAGTTTGCTGTGGCACACAAGCTGAAGTTCACACCAATGTGGGCAGAAACAGAAAAGGCCAGCTCGGAGTAGTTTACAGCCTTCTTAAAACGGCACCCAATGCTGTCGACAAGAAAGCCTGAGGCAACTAGCCTTGCCAGAGCTAGTAGCTTCAACCGAGAAAATGTCAATGCCTTCTTCGACAATTTAGCAAATGTGCTAGACAGACATCAATTTGGACCAGGGGACATATGGAATGTCGACGAAACTGGGGTGACCACGGTCCATAAACCTGACAAAGTAGTGGCCAGACGGATTCAAACAAGTAGGGTCGCTGACCTCCGCTGAAAGGGGGACGCTTGTCACACTGGCCTGTGCTGTGTCAGCCACAGGAAATAGTATACCTCCATATTTAATATTTCCCCGTGTCAACTTCCGCGACGGCGGCACGGTGGTGCAGTGGATAGCGCTGTCGCCTCACAGTAAGAAGGTCTCGGGTTCGAATCCAGGCCGGGGGCCTTTCTGTGCGGAGTTTGCATGCTCTTTCCTCTGGGTACTCCGGTTTCCTCCCACAGTCCAAAGACATGCACGTTAGGCTAATTGGAGAGTCTAAATTGCCCGTAGGTATGAGTGTGTGAGTGAATGGTGTGTGTGCGCCCTGTGATGGATTGGCGACCTGTCCAGGGTGTATTCCTGCCTCTCGCCCGGAACGCATGCTGGGATAGGCTCCAGCCCCCCCCCCGCGACCCTGACTAGGAATAAGCGGCTTAGATAATGGATGGATGGATGAATGGAACTTCCGCTACCATTTTTTAAACAGCGGACCACCTGGCAGCAGGGGAGCGGCAAATCCCTCGGGGTGGATGAAAGATGTGCACTTTTTTGACTTCCTGAAACATTTCACTGAGCATACAAAATGCTCAAAGGAGAAACCATGTTTACTCCTTTTGGACAACCACATATCTCATATGTCCATTGATGGACTCAATTATGCCAAAGAAAACGGCATAATTATGGTGTCATTCCCACCCCACTGCTCTCATCGGCTTCAACCCTTAGACAGGTCTGTCTACGGGCCGCTAAAAAGGCACATCAACACAGCGTGTGATGCATGGATGAGGAACAATCCTGGGAAAACAATGTCAATTTATGACATTCCTGGGATTGTGGCAATCGCTATCCTGTGGCGGCAACCCCCTTGAACATTCAGGCTGGCTTTAGGGTAGCTGGGGTACAGCCTTACAACAGGGATGTATTTTTGGAAACTGAGTTTGCGCCATCCTATGTTACGGATTGCCCTGTCCCGCCAGGCCCCAGTACCAACCCTGCCCTGCCAGGCACAAGCACAGACACAGACCCGTTCAGTTCCCATGCCAGCTCACCCTTACCCAGCAATGCCAGTGCTGGCAGCAGACTACCAACTCCAGAGGACCTCCGGCCATTTCCAAAAGCTGGTCCCCGAAAACAAACTAATAATGGAAGAAAGCGGCGCAGAACCGCAATTCTAACAGACACACCCGTGAAGCAAGCACTACAAATGAAAAAATCACAATCTAAAAACAGGCTGTTTCTGGAGCAATGTGCAAAAGGGAACAAAAAGGCAAGAGTAAAAAGAAAAATAGACGAGTCATCATCAGATGAAGAGGAGTGCTTCTGCCTAGTCTGCATGGAGCCATTTTCTAACAGCCGCCCAAAAGAGACTTGGGTGCAGTGTGTGAGATGCAAGAAGTGGGCCCATGATGCTTGCACCCCAGGCCAGACAATTTATTTGTGCCAGAACTGTGACTCTGAAGATAAGTCTGATTAGAAGTGTTTTGTTGTGCATTTTGCTCTTTAATGAATGAGTTCTGTAATTACATGTACTTGGTTTTGAATTTGAAAGTAAAAAATGTTTTATTCACAAATTATTCTTATTTGTTGATAATCCAATGTGACAACTTACCCCACATACTATGACATAGTGTGACAACTTACCCCCTGATGGGGTAAGTTGTCACAAGTGCACACCCTCTATTTAACTGTCTACAACTCCATACTGAAATAATACATGAATGTGCAATTAATACAAAATATGTGCCCAAGACTTCCACCTTTCATTTGGTATGACATTTATACCATTGTGATGTATTGCGCCCAGTACAGGTAAGACAGAGTGAAAAGTGTGACAACATACCCCGCTCTCCCCTACTACATTGGACTACTATAAACTGAATTTTAGCATGCAGAATAATTGTTGAATTCATAGGAGGTATAAACATATCCTGGTTAACCATTTTGCTCCTCATTTGGAATTCTCAACAATCAATTACGCCCAATAATAGTATATTTTTTATTTAAATATTTTTTTAAAATTTGTCACTGCGACCAAGGAGCATTTCTGGAAAGTAATTCCTAAAATGGCCAGCAGAGGGAGAAGTGTCCTATATTTACACCCTCATGCCAGAATCACTTACCAAGCAAAAACCACAGTTCAATTTTCCTACACTAGATAATTGGGTGAGCCGATTTTTTTATAGAAATATTTGATATCTTCAGCATGATCTTGTTACATTTCAGCAAAACATTGGTTGCCAAATCAACCACTAATTCTTCCTGACATTACATTTATGTTTAACCATTCAATCTGTGTAGAGGAACAGATCCCCCTTATTGCTTCAAATGTAGTCCATACACCCTGATTTTGGTTAGTAACAGGATGCCTTTGTCTTATATGAAAGTTTGTCCAGTATTTGTCAGGATTTACACAAATGTAATTTTCTTCCAAATGAAGTTATTCCACAGAGGATAGGTAAAAGAAAAACATTCTGCTCCAACTTATGAGTCAGTCGAGTCAAATAAAAAAAATAAAAAATAAAAAATAATAATAATTAAAATAAAAAAACCCCTCCAATCTCTTGATTTAGCGCGTGCCTTCATTGTAATTCTTGCCAGCCGATCAGATTTATGCGGGAGGATTACCGGTCGTTTCTCCGTTCACATCTGATGTGCTGGATCGAGGGTTATTCCCCACCGCAGTGTGATATTGAGGTAATGATTGATGTATGTGCACTGCTCGAAGCACGGACACTCCTCTACTTTACACAAAGTCATTTTAATTTGAATATAAATCTTATTATAAAGGGCCTATATAAAGAGCGCTATATAAACTTGTGTGTGTGTGGGGGGCTAACCTTTTTGATCGTCAATAAAATGGTATAGATACTATTGTGAAAATCAAAAAAAATAAAATCAAAAAAAATAACTAACGTGAAAATCCGGGTTCTTCAATTAAACGTCATGACCACGTAAGGGGAACATCGGCGGCTTTTCATAGAGGCCCTTTTGAAATATACTTTTATCAATGCCAATAAGTTGCCGTGTGGCCCTATATACTAACAACAAAAAGGAAAACCCAAATCTCTTATATTTTGCCGAATGGTGCCACTGAGCCAGAGAAAGACCTGGTGGTTGTAAGCAATTCGCGGGAGCAGTGCAGACCAAGGCCGTAACCATGGAGTCAACATTGGGGGGGACATTTAAAAAAAAAAAAATCAGCTAGGCTATATATTGGGGGGACATTTTGAGCATATCTGAATATTGGGGGGGATGTGTCCCCCCCAATATATATGGTCGTTTCGGCCTTGGTGCAGACAACACTATGGTCACAGGTAACGTAACCAGCAGCAACGCCACTAACGTCAGAGGCATGACAGAGCTAGATTCAGTAAGAATCTCTGGTAAATTCAGCAGTAACGTTAGTGTGTTCAGAGACGTTAGCTGAAAGACAACGGCATGTATTACTGTAATAATTAACGCATTTCCATGCGTTGTTTGACAGATTACCGGATGGATTTATTCATTGCCAGTGCAGGAAACAGTTTAGTTTGAGCGAACGTTCGTCGTTTTATAAATCGCCTGCTCATCGACCTACCGCTGCTCCCCTTTCTCAAAAAAATCGCTAAGTATCTGGCACGTTCCGCAGCACACAATAACTGGAAATAGTTGCTGGACATAGGCCAATTGAATTTAAAGTTGGAATGGCAATGACTGGAATTGAGAATGGATCAATCTTTTTCAATATGCTCCTGTGACAGATTCGGATTGTTTTCCCTCCACAGTGGGTGTGGCTTTAGAGTGTGACGCTATGCCGACTCATGTCTATATCTCAAGATGAACATAAAAAACAGTTTCATTTAGTAAATTCTATGACAACAAAAATGTACATATTTTTATTTATTGACCATAGACCCAATATACACCTTCTCTGTTGTGTGTGGGTTAATCCATTTAGCGCAATATATATATAAAATGTCAGTCATCACATGATGGTGGACCTCAAAATTGCGCTTTGCTTGGGGCCCCAGATGTCTGTATTGTATTATACTGAGTCAGGCAGGCCGTAATGTCCAAAACACACACGCTCAGTAATGCCCATAACATACATCGGGGCTAGGAGGGACCCCTCCGTGCTGCCAGCGAGACTGCGTTTTGAAAACTTATGAAAACGTACGGTCCTTATATGAAACCCTGCAGTAGACTGTGCTGGATAGAACTGCGTGGGGGTGGACCGGGGCTGTCCTGAAACGACCCCTTGCCATCAGCTTTTCTCATCATCTCGGAGCGGGTCCAGGTGCGGCGCTCCGGTGCAGTCTCCCCCGTGACCGGTTCCTGGCACGCGGCTCAGTGAATCGTGTTCCTACGCAGCTTCCCGATCCCACGCGCGAACGCCTAAGTGTCATAGATGCAGAGACGGGCTGCATTTCATTTCCCTCGCTGGAAAGGCGTGGGGAGTCGGGAATAGTTCAGAATTATTTGTACGTTTACGAGATGTTTTGCATGGAAAAATTTGATTTGACTATAAGTCGTTTGATACTTCGGAAGGCGTGAAGAGGGTCATTGTTCTGGAAAGTGTGTCATCTCCCAAAAGGAAGTACCCTCGCTGACCCTCAGTTTCATTGAGAGAAACACAGGATTATCTGTTTGGTTGGAAAAAGATTTAACTGGAAAAGCAAAATGTATCAGCATCCTGTCGTTTTGGCCATGGTCAGCTGTAGCACCTTTTTAAATAATAAAAACGAGTCTCGCGAATGCAAATTGTGTCCTATACCTACATACTTGGATTTGTGCGTTTATCGCTGGACATTTACCAAACTGTTGTAATGGTTGCAATAGTTTGTGGCTTCCTGTCTTTCCCTGAATGTATAGGCTAACTATTACCATCCGATAAATGATTTGCCACTACACGTCTGCAGTCTTGCAGCAAAGTAACTTGTCTCCGTGGAGGGTTAAAGGCCTATTGCCACATGTCAAAAACGCCCAAGAAGGCATTCGAAAAGTCACATGTCTTTTTCTGCCACTGCTGCGCTGCACTTTTAACAAGGACAGTCCCACGTGAGGGTTTTGATTTCCATGTATTTCCACTGGCAACGTCTCTTATCATGTGGCTTGGAATGGCTGATTCGCTGCTGCTCACACTTTCCGTAGTTATCAAGGCCAGGCAATACAAAGAGGGCTCTCGTACAACTGTGTGTGTGTGTGTGTGTGTGCTTCTGGAATACAGCACCATCTCTGTCTGTCTAACTATCTGTCTATTGAGCTGTCTATCTGTTTGTCTCTGTTCTTATTCTGTCATCTTAGTTATAGCTAGTTGACAGTAAAACAGGATTTCTCAGTGAGTTGTCATTTTCCTTTCATTATTGAAATACAGAAAGTGCATGTCTTCTGCATGGCTACAAATACGGTGTTCCTTTGTTACATATATGCAATATCATCACTCGCTCTCTCACGCTCTCTCTCTCTCTGTCTGTCTCTCTCTCCCCCCTCTCTCACCTCTGCTCTCTCTGTCTGTCTCTCTCTCCCCCCCCCTCTCTCACCTCTGCTCTCTCTGTCTCTCTCTCTCTCTCTCTCCCCCGATCTGTCTGATTGTCTCCCCCAGCCTGTTTGGCTTTTAGGCACATTGTTAAAATAAGTGGAAGTAGATGTCTTCTGCATAGCTACCAACACATTCCTTTATACCAATGACAGCTTAATAATAAGTGAATGTATTTGGACTTTATTAAAACTGGAACATTAATAAAATCTGCAATTAAATTGGTGATCTCCATAACTCCCTGTGATAAGAGGTCTTTTTTAATGACAGTGGGTGAAATACAGTATTTATTAGACTGGTTTTAAGGTGGAGCTAAGGTTAAAAAAAATTGCTTTTCGACAATCTTTCTCAATATCTTCTCAATAAAAGTTTCTATTAACATGAATTTATCCATCCATCCATCCATCCATTATCTAAGCCGCTTATTCCTGGTCAGGGTCGCGGGGGGGGGGCTGGAGCCTATCCCAGCATGCGTTCCGGGCGAGAGGCAGGAATACACCCTGGACAGGTCGCCAATCCATCGCAGGGCACACACACCATTCACTCACACACTCATACCTACGGGCAATTTAGACTCTCCAATTAGCCTAACATGCATGTCTTTGGACTGTGGGAAGAAACCGGAGTACCCGGAGGAAACCCACGCGGACACGGGGAGAACATGCAAACTCCGCACAGAAAGGCCCCCGGCCTGGATTCGAACCCGAGACCTTCTTGCTGTGAGGCGACAGCGCTAACCACTGCACCACCGTGCCGCCTAACATGAATTTATGTGACTTTATATATTGATAGTAATAAATAAAAGTAATAAATTGCTTGGCTGATTAAAGACTGACACATATTATAGGTTACAGAGTGGAGGAGGATTTGAGGTTTGACTTCTTTTCACTCGATGGCTATTTGATTCCCTCTCTGTTAGTGCCAAACCGTTGTTTGATTGATATGGATACTGTCATGAACGCTGCCTGTCTGTAAGGCTACTGTTCCTCTCTCATGTTTTTAATCTCTTGTGGCAGGAAAAGTATTTTGCGCTTGCTGTGAGTGGTATATTCTGGGCCAAAAACAGGAAACCCATCAAGCGTACATTTTGGAGGATATTTGCACCAGCGTTAGTTTTTTTAGTTTTTTTGTGAAAAGAGAATATTTGCATTTTCATTGACATTTTGTTTTGTTTTCAAAAGCCACAGAAGAGCCCACCGTGAAACGTCTGCCAACAGCAGCTGCCGCTCTATCCCGCCACAGTGTGAGAACTAGCCTACGGAGACGTCTACCGCACTGACAATCGCTCTGTACGGAACGGCCCATGACCGGTGTCCTTCGACTGCTGAGAGGATGAAAAGCCTTGCTTTGCTGTTCAGACATCGGTAGCGAGCGGTCTACTCCTCGATCCCGCTGACTTGAGTCCTGGTCAGAGTGAAAGCTTTTCTCACATCTGCGTACACGTTCCCACGGGCTTCTGCCCGGAGACGCTTCACGTTCCAGAGTGAGCGGGCCCGAGACTCCCACACAGTCAGCCAGGGTTTATAACACCTCCCTGTCTGTCCTGCACCATGGCCACCCTGCAGTTTGGCCGTCTCAGATTTATGAATCCCTCGCGCTGGAGTTCCCCCTGCCTGCATCCTCGTTACTGCGAGAGAGGGTTTTGCCCGAGGGCGTAAGCGAGGGAATCGGAGAGGGAGCCTCGACAGGGCCGGTAGGCCCGAGAACGCAGACACACAGCTCAAAATACAGCGCCGCATGACTCATCTTGTCCCCAGCGACATGCGTTTGGGGTTTCCATGTTTACGCCCCCCCGGGGAACGAGTGACTGATCGTTCTTGGGTTCCGGTGGGGGAGGGGTGGGTTTACCGGAGGTCAGGGGCAGACGCGGGGCCACAGAGCGGACGCGGCGGCCCTGCTCCTCGCCCCCAGGGGCCACAGCGAGCGCTGAGAGACGGTGTGGGAAACACCGGTGACCCCCCACGGAACAGGCCCCCTGTAATGGATGCAGTAGCCCCCCCGTGGGAAGCTCCGGCCCAGACACCCCTCTTGTGTCCTGGAAGAGTGATGTGACCTGCTGAAAAGCTTTTCTGAGCTTTTGCCCCCGTGCATGCTTTCATAATGCCATGAGATTAGGCCTCATATGTTTCAGGTTACGGGAGAGAGCCATACCTGTCTTAATCCTTGATTTAATTTGAAGTTCTGAAGTTTGAAGTTTAACCCAAAATAAATGTCATACTTCATGAGTGATACCTAAGGCCTGGACCCTGAAAAATATTGTTAAAAAAAACGTTAAAAAAACTTTTGGCTTTGTTCACACATTTTCATTTTTACTGAATGCAAATGGCAAAAGTGAGTCCAAGACGTCAAAGCCAAAATATTTTCTTGGGGCCTTTGGTATTCCATCTGTTAACACTGTTTGAAGGGCTGAACTGATAAGGACACAGATTTTGGATATAATTCATCTCAAGTGAGTTGGGAGTTTTGAGGGGGTAGGGCATGCCGCGTCATACCCAGTAATGGAGATTGATGAAGAACTACGAGACTCGTCGTGGCTTCTCTCAAATATTTTAATTAAATTCCCCTCGGATCCTTTTCTTTTTTATTAGTTTCCACGGCAACGGAGGAGCGTTTCAGGACGGAATTGAGTCAGGATGACCCTGGATGGTGGGCCAGTGGTTGATGTCTCTCAAAACTTCCCTGGGAGGAAGTTTAGTGGGACATTCCTTTCCACTCCTCTCATACGGATTAATTGCCCTTGTGGTATTGTCTTGTCCCCTACGCAAGGAAAGAGGATGCATTGGTTTTTCCAGAGCCATCCAAGAACACTCCTCTGGTTATTTCACAGTCTCTTCCAGTAAACTGGCGTAGCTGTGGAGTGATGCATTCAAAATGTGTCTTGCCTCAAAGCTTAGTCAAGCCTGCTTTATGATTGGTTTGTTTTTCGATTGGTTCATTTCAAATATGACCATTGTGATTATAGTGGACCAATATGTTTTCTCCCAGCAAATCCATTTGTTATGTCGCTGTGAATTTTGCATAATTTACTATTGGCTTGGACTTAATATAATTATTGTCATTTAATGCAATTCAGTTCAGTTAGGTAGTGCATTGGGTTTATGTGGTCAGTGAACATGTGCATTTTATTGCATTTCCATGCTGTCTAGTACTTAATACAAGAAAGAAGTACCAAAGAGTATGAACATACAATAAAATGCACATGTTCACAGACCACATAAACCCAATGCACTATATATGGATTTATGTATTATCCATCGAAGGTCAACTAAGCTAGCAACTGGCGTACCATAGCCCAAGGGAACTGTGGTTTTAAATTTGATGCAGCGATTGAAACTCGGTAACTAAGGCCCCAAATGCAAAGTGAATCACCAATGCAGCATAACACATTAATCTGTCAAGAAAATGGAGTCACATCTATTCACTACTTCAGAGATAAAATAGCAGAAAAAAGCTGTGTTTCAGAGTGTTTCAAATTAACATTTTGAAACTTTTTTTAAATTACATTGGCCCTTCTTGCCAAAATGTGGCTCAGATTGTGGTGTATTGAATAAACACACACTGTATGGTCCTCCAACATTCTGCATCGCACTTCTGAAACATAATGCCATTGTGCCAAATCTGTCCTGTATGAGCGCTATGGAAACAGAGTTTAAGTGAAATCAACAGGAAGTGTCCGTATTAATCTGAGAACCACTCAGCTTTGCTCAATGGAAAAACGGCTGCTTGTACAATTATAGAAAATGGCCCACATTTTCGACAACAAATAATTTGAAAACACAGACAGGAACTTCATGTAGCCTATAATTACAATATATGAATGCTATATTTAATATTATTTGCAGATTCTGAGAGGAAATGGCAAAATAAAGTAATGAAACAACTGTATACCATGGTGTCTGGTTACATACGTAGTTTCGATTGTCCATAGCATTCTGCACCCACTGCTCTTCACCTTGTGGGATCGTTTTGAAAACCCAAAATATTTCTGCAATTCCTCCTGCCTCCTTGTTGCCTCCTGGTGACTTTCCAACTCTGTCATCTTCAAGGACCTGCATGCATTCCGCTACCAGGTGGTGATCGCCCAATGCCTTTGGTGACATGTTGTCTTCAAGAGCTGTCTGTTTTGTTTTGAAGGTTTGTAAAACACATGCAAGGGCATTGCTTGGAAGATGACGTGGGCGTCTTTTACACCAATACATGTTTATAGGTAAGGGTAAGCATTTTTCAGGAACCTGCAGTTCCGTCCTCCAACACCATGAGGTGGATGAAGGACTCCCTGAAGCTATTTGTTAAGCAATCGACGCATTACAATGTGAATGAATCATTCAATTACCACAAATTAGGTGCGTATTGCAGTATAGTAGACTAGTCAGCAGTTGCCGCTGCACACACCCACACGTAATCATACTGATTGATTTGCAAGTACGCTACTGCTTTCAATGTGAAAATGTGTCTGGTGACACTTCTGTAGGACATATCATGCCTGTCCTGGAGCAAAGAAACTGATATGTTGAAATGAGTGGGTGGATATTTTTAAACCGCACAAAAACAATTGAAAGCAAAAGGAAAATGTTTATTTGACAACCTAAAGGCAAAATAAAAATATAAAGAACAAGATTGTTATTTATGGGATGCCTTGATGTTTTTTTTTTGTTTTGTTTGACTTGTAGACGTGTAAAAACTTGTCCATAAGAGGAAACTCCCCTCTCTGAAACAACATCAATTTGTGCCCTTGCACCAACACCTAGATTGGAACTTAATTATATAGTTAGTCATGTTCATTTGAGTAATTGTCACTAATTACTTAAAATAGAGTGCCTACAGCGATGAGGCTTGAGGATCAGAAAGGAACTATAGCTTGCGAGAGAGAGGTGATGAAAAACGCCCGCTGGCCTTATTCATAGGTCATCATGAGCACTGCATATGTTTTTGTTCACAGATTCTTACCCTATTACTGTCTTCTCGTTGAAGTTTTTATTACCATTGGAAGTGCCTGCATCACCTATATAAGTATGGTACTCTTTCAGTGCGTTGTGGATTTCATGTGACGTGACACATGTGGCCGCCAGCGTTTCCAGTGAAGCGGCAATCAAGTCTTCATGCTAGCACCTGTTTCATTCTTGCAAAGGCCGTGGCTCAGTATTTTATTAAATTCATGCTTGGAAATAATAAGATATAATTGCTTCTTGCTGTAAAAATTGCAGTGATAATAACCCGGGTCTTGGTTCTTGTTACATACTGTGTGGCTCATACCCCTTCAAACAGAGTGAAAGGTATTTTGTGGCTACAAAGTATCAGTGGGGCTAACCACGCACAAGATAAAGTAGACATTCTTAATTCATTAAATTGTGGTTCTGGTTTCACTTCAGTGTTTGAAATTCGATAACAAGCTAGAAAACTAGTTCATAATGTTTGCGAGCTAACGTGCCCAAAGGCTTGTGTGACGTTAATGCACGTTTATAGAAGGACAAAACTTTAATAGAGCTATTGCCATGACAGAAGTGGAAGTCCTCACTGTCATGTTAACAATATGTCTGTAATGTAACCCTTCTGTAGCGTATTGAGAAAATGTCTGCACATTTCCATACATTTAGGATTCCTTAGAGCTGCGAGGCTGCACTTTGACAAATGTTCTGAAAGTATGTTCCTCTATACGTTCCCCTGTCATTCCCTGAAGTTGTGAGTGTCGTAGTTAGCTAGTTAACCGTTGTACAAAAACCTACAGGACAGGTAACTAATGCCACTGAAGTCCTGGAAAATAGCCATTTTATGGCTGTAAATAATTGGTGTAAATTAAATGTCTAACTTTGAATACTGTGACATAAGTCCATACCTATTTTTTTATGTAGGTGTGTCAATTACTCAGTCTCCACTGTGTAAATTCAGATTTTTATGTGAGTGATATAAAGGTTATTTTTTCATACTGAAGTACACACAAATGAAGACAAGTCTTTCACGGATGAGAAACTGCTGCATCCATAAAGGCTTTTTCAAAAACAGGATGGCTTTCTCTATGAGACTACTCAACCACAAATCAAGTGGTATTTAAGTGGCATTGCCATGTTATGCCATTGTTTTTGGTGAGCACCAGACTGGTGCTTCATTTGATTTTGCTTTGTTTTCACAGTCACAACCTGGTGGTATGTTATGGTCATAACCTCAAATGGGGCACAGTGTTCAGTAGAGGAGCTTTTTGTTATGGGTTCATTTTGCACTACGTGTGATAATATTTTTTCTCAGCAGTGTGCCAGTAGATGAGATTAAATAAAGCCACTTGCTAGGAATGCTAACAGCTGGAACCGCAGCTGAGAGTTGCTCATCGCTTGGCTCTTAATAAACACACAGTCTTGCCAGAATGTTGCAAAGGTTTATGGGCTGGATTTTTAGCAAACTGGATATATATCAAGGAGAAAACAAAGGAAAAACATAATGTTCTATGTGTTTAATTGACACAGACAGTGCATTGAATCAGATGAAATGGAAACAATGATCAAAGATCAGACGGAAACAAAAGTTTTGATTCAGTGTTATGAAAATGTCTTGGTATTTAGGTATTTGGTAACTTGGTATTTGTCACTCAGCAGTGAGTTGATTTTCGATGTGCAAACACAATATCTTTGACAATAGCTTATTCATTGTTGTACGTTTCCAACATGTGGAACTGATTCATGTGATTTCTGTCTATTTCATAAATTAGTCTGTCGAGCCGGCGGATCCTATTACACTTGAAATTCTCGAAGAAGGCCACGTGTTACTCGACTACAAAGACAATCATCACCAACCTGAAATGACAAGTGAAGGCTGAAGCTGACCTCTTGTTGAAGGGGATAATTGTGGACACAGGGGAGTGACATGCTGTTTCTGCCCGACTTTTTTTATCAAGCAGGCCTTTCTAAGAGAGCGGAGCACCTCGCAGATTTCTAAATGGGAGGTCTGTCCTAATCTGTAACAACTAGGCCTCAGGAAGGAAGCGGCAGTGACTAGGAATTTGCCTAAAGAAACCAATGCTTGAATCAATAGAAATACACCACGAGTTTTTAGAACTTTTACGCTTCGTCAGTGAAACTGTTTTCATGTAATATCTGCAATGCCGGCGAAAGTGATCTAATGCTAATATCAGTTATCTGAAATACATATCTGTCCGGTTTTATTTAGGGTTTTTTAATGGTCACATTGTGTGCATGAATAAATCTCATAAAGTGTGTTTATTCTATCTGAAACGGGGGGGAAGGGGGTTCAAGCTGAATTGTGGCGTATGACCTTTGACCTGCGAATGTAGCCTTATCTGCCTTAATGGTGTGCGACTAATTGAGCGGGAATGGCCACAAGTCCAACTACACGCGGTGATGTGACTCTGATCTCATTGTTTGGATTCACAGACGTGGTCAGCGGCTCCCTTTTTTAACGGGGGGGAGGTCTCTTTCTTTATCTTCCGATGTAAACCCCTCAGTTCATAGCCCCCCAGGGCAGCATGCGGAGGGGCCGTCGTCTCACACAAATCAGAGGAGCCATTCATTTGCGTGAGAGTCCTCCGACAGAGGCGGGTCCGTGACCATTAAAGTGGACGTGATTACACGGGTCTCAGATGACCCACCAAGTCACGTCAAAGGACACCACGGTTTGAAATACTGCGGACAGGGACAAGCTTCCTCCCGGGTGAACGATATACAAGGCTGCTGGAATTTGAATAACCCTCACAATGACTGTCCCCTGAGGCTTAAAGGTGATCCTGAGTTCAAATGAGCGTTTGTAAACTTGGAAAGGTGAAATTATAGTCTAGTAGTGGAATAGCAGATACATTTACGGTACAGTACAATTCAGTGCATGTATTAGTACCAGGAGGGAAAATATACAGTATGTTCTAGTCGTAAACGAGATGGCTCTTTCCAACAAGATGGCTCCTTTCCAATGGGATGGCTATTTCTTGCCTGAAAGACGAAGCTCATTCGATGAGTCATTCGTTCAGCGCAGAACAAATTTGAATCATCATCGTTTGAGCCATCTCTTCCTCGGAAGTCTCCACCCCGCCCTGTTTCAGCAGAACAGCTCCACATCTGTCGCACCGCCTCCCGGCTGTGACCTGTGACACTGACCGCTTCACGTTTCCAGCGATAAATCTCAATCTGTTTCAAATACCGTGAAAGATACTGGGACTTCACAGGAGCAACAAATGCAAAATATATCACGTTGACACTTAACATGTCGGGTACACCCACGTTGAGTTTCAAGCAAATTAAATTAGGCAACAAAGACCGCTTACACAATTTTCTATGGACCCCTCGCCTAATCTTCCGGATTTTAAGGCACTCAGTGTTTTTTGTTTCACTAATGAGTATTTTGTTTCGATAATGTTTCCAGATGTTTTGTTTTCACTTTTATCTCTCTGCTGTGGTCAGTGTGCCAACCCACAGCCGGTCATTTCATGGCCTCCCAGTTTCCAAATCGTGAATTTGGAGGCTCCCACCGCCATGGCAAAAACTCTGCCGTAGCCAAGAAATTCTTCCCAAGGTCAGGGCCGTGTGCAAGACAGTGTGTGCGAGCTAGGTCTTCCTCCATGGAGATCACCCGGGGACCTGTGGGGGCCAGGGACCTTGGAGCGGGGCCAGATTGCTCATTCCTGTGACTACAGTGACCAGACTGTCCCTGGAAAACGAGGCGGAGGCGTTGACACATGGGGCCACATCCTGGTCCCTCCAGAAACATATGCATTGCTATCATATTTTGTTTTACAGAGACTTTATTTGCTTAATTCTCCAAGTGTTGAAAGCAGAGGGGTAGAAGTACACTCGGTGAACTATTTACGAGGTAGTAAACCAGAAAACCTCCCACTTAAGATGGATTAGGGATAAACGCTTTCCGTCGTAGAGGCTATTCATTTTCATTTAAGGTGACACATTTTGCACGGTGCATTACATTTGGTTCAGTTTTCTATCACCAAGCAAGACACTTGCCATGACTCAGAACACAGCACATCACATGATGATAAACAGTATCTACATTGTATTATTATATCATTTTTTCCAATGATTTTCCACTGTGGCGTTAGAGCCCCACGTTCCCACTCTTTTACATGCACAACCATCCCAGCTGTGAAATGGATGGCAATGTTTAAAAAATAAAATACAAACTGCAGTAGAGATGTGGAATCCATTTATTGTAAGTGACCTGAGAGAACACTATCAGTACAGCTGGCACAGTGATGTAATGCAGCCACTGGTATCTCCAAGTGGATGAAAAACATTACACAACGCCACACGTCTGCGGTGATGGTGACACCTCCATATTGACAGCATTCCTGGAGTGAAGGAACAGAAACACACTAACTTGCCTTTGAAAAATAATATGAAAAATGTTGGCGAATGTGTCAGAGAGCTGGGAAAATTCACCTTTGTTCTCTGTGTACGATTTGAAATGCCTGTGTGGCAGTGTTAGCGATGTGCTGACCTGACATTTTGGGGGGTTTTCGTAGGAGAATGTCCTGGCACAGCTATAGTTGGATCAGAGGCTTTCTGTACTTCCTGAATTTGTCCAATGGCATCTGGAAAGCATTCATTCTTAAAGGAGAACTCCAGGGCAGAGATTAATTATTTTTTTGTGTATCAAATACTCTCATGCAAAATATAGCATTCTGAACCATTGTATATATGTCTGGAAACCTTTCCTCTGGTTACTGTTGCAAGCAGGACCTGTCAATAGAGTGAATGGAGACATCAAAAACCTATCTTTGATCTCTCACAGCAGGGGTCATCAACCCTGGTCCTGGAGAGCCACTGGGTCTGTTGGGTTTTGTTGTTACTCAAAATGTAATTGATCACTTAAAGCGGTTGATTACACAGTTAACTCACCTCACCTGGTTCTGTGGGTCTGAGCAGGGCTGCTGTTTGAAAGGGAAAACCAGCAGACCCTGTTGCTTTCCACGACCAGAGTTGGACATCAAGAACCCTTTATAAAAACTATTGTGAACACATCAGTATGACGCGTTTTATGTTTTCGGATTTCACTGTTTGGCGAGTGTTGTGGAAAACAAGGCTTGATCTTTCAAATGGAGCTATCCTCGATTTAAAAGATTTGTGAGCACCAATTTTAACTTCAGTTCAGTTTGGGTTTTAATTATAAGCGATGCATTCCCTTCGAAACACAAAGCGCACGCTGACAGACACACAGGAGGAGAGCAGCTCTGGCTGGCCGCGAGGCCCGTCTCTGTCTCCACCAGCGGTTGGAGGGCCGTAACTGCGGACGCTCGGATTCATAACTCTCAATCATGCATGTGAGTGCTTGACACACATCATAAAGCATCACATTTTATCCTTTGACTTGTTATGTCCTTGAAAGAGTGGCCAGCCCTCTGAGACTACACGGTTGATTTATGAAAAAGGACCGCAATGCCTTCTGGGACAGGCTGAAGAGTTTATGTGGGAGGTGTGGAATGGCCACATGGGGATGAATGGTGTCAAAGGACATCCCGACACACACACACACACACACACACATGTACACACAGTAAAATGAAAACTTCAGTACAGAGTTACAGAGAGAGAGACACCCCTCAGTGTGCAAGCACAGAACAAAGCCGAGACAGGTATTGGGTGTAATGATTTACCTCCATTTTCCCCGAATGTGCTAATGTGGTTTGCTAAATGTCACTTAACCATCTTTCATGGTGTTGGATGGGCCCCTCATGCAGGGTTAGGAAGGAGTGGAATGGTGTTATTTTCCCCTCGCTCTCCATCCGGCCCTTCTTCACAGCTCAGCCATAGAGGAGCGACTGAGGAGCATGTATATGTTTGTTTTATTGGTCCCAAACTGATCTCGATGGGTCATGTCTGCCTGTGTTTGGGTGGCATCTGGATATATACCATTTTCTTTGCTGTGTTTTGTTTTTGTGTCTCACATATCTTGTTGGGCCATGGAAATAACGGATTTTCTCTTGGCGGCCTTGAATGGGAACAGTACAGAACCTATTGTTGTAATGAAAAACATGAGTGAGGGATTTCTAGAGCAGTGGAAGCATCTGAGGAGAACGTTTATGTCATTTTGTTCGTCCCAAACTGATGTCAACGGTCGTGTCTGCCTGTCTTGGGTGGCATTTGGATTTATGCTTCTTTTGTTTTCGTTTTTTTTTGCTTAGAATATGGCCGATTTTCTCTTGGCAGCTTCAATGGGTGCAGTACAGAAGTTACTGGTTTAGTGGCAGACATCAATAAGGGATTTCTCCTGGCTTTTTCTTCTGGCACTTCCAGGCTCACCATGACAAATTTAGTTTGAGCACTCACGCATGATTTCATTCACCACCCTCCCCCATTGAACTTGCAGTCATTTCCCCTCATTTCAGACAGATGTATATGTTCACAGGGTAATCTTCAGGCTGTGTGTTCTCACTAATGTCCACTGGCACAGATCCAGTGAGTTCGTTATTGTTCTAGATACAGCAAAGGCCAAGAGGGCTCATTGGGTTGTCCATCAATTGTATTTTACCCCATCATTCCCGTCCTGTCAGAAATGCTTTACGAAACAGCATTGACCCGAGGAAACTCGCTTGCCATTAAATATGGGTGTAGGAAAAGGACAATTAACTTGCACCAAAGTTTTGGGCCTCAAAAAGCAGTTAGATATTTCCTGCCCTTGACCTCCTCCCATAAAACGATTTTCCTTTTCTCTGTGTCCTTGGCATCCCACATTGCTCTCATTTTAAATCTCTTCCGGAAAGCTCCAAATGGCTTGATTACTATCTACCGTATCTGACCTAGTGGGATTTGTTATTTCTTTTCTATATTTAAAACAAAGGTCTTAATTGTCGTCAGCTACAAATGGTCCGAAACTAAACAGGAACAAACAAATGCTTTCATGTGGGTTTGTAAGATCGCTGAAATCTTACTGCCCGTCGTGCCCCTGTCGTTCGGACACGACGCTGCTTCTGAAAGAGTGACTACTTTCGTTTGCCTTTGACAAGAAACAGACCAAACATCTTTTAACGTGTTTCCTCTGAGTCTCAAGGAGATTACTGGCTGGCTAAACATGTGCTTTTTGCTTTAAAGAGACAAAAAAATAAGGCAATCCGATGAAGGAAATGTTGCAAATGTTGATGTTCCAGTGAGCGCTCTGGAGAAGTGCTTTTCCATCCCAAGGGGGCCCGCTTTGCCAAATGGAAAGGCCACGTGCGCGTGCAACATCAATCCACCCCGAAAACAGCAACACGCTAACATGTACCTCTACCCACAGTGCCCTGCAGCTCCTCAGGTACGTTTTCAAGGGAATCCGGAGACCTGAGTTTTATTTGTTGATCTCCACTTGATAACTTAGGGCTAGGTTAGAGCTCTCACCATCACCAGCGCTAAAGAAAGGTTTCTGTGGAGGGGCTCCAACAGCTCAGCTACAGTGTACCACACTGATGACTCAGATTGTTCATGACTATGGTCTGATCATAAAAAGGGTCAGACAGCTTTTTGTCCCCACAGGCAGAGAATCACAGCACACAGACAGATAGTGAGCATGTGGTGATATTTAAAATTTGCCGTCAAGGTGAATTTATAAGCGTGTCAGTGGGTCACGATGCAAAAGGGCAGGAGAGGGGGTGCTTGGGTAATGTTACATTACCATGTGTGCTGACACTGGCTGCCCTTGTACTGTGTAGGGGTAATGGAATGTGTCTTATTCCTCCCTCTGCTGTGATATAAAACATGTCTCCCCGCCTGCTCTACGATAGAATCATACTCAGGCCGAAATATCTTATTTATATATTGACATTTGTTTCACAAATGTATCTTAGAATTGAATATCATTTAAAAAGGAACAGATTATACATACTGCATCGCATGATTAACATAATATTCACATTTGCATATGTTTGTGACTGTGTAACACTTACCAGACTGTTGGAGCCGAACCAGGCAAGCGGAAAAACAAAAAAAGTATCACTTTTCACGTGCATTTTACCGATGATATAAACAGCAGCCAACTTTTCTTACAAGAGTTCACATTCAGAAATTAACTCCATACCATAGAGTACATGACAATGTAAAATACTGAAACAGGCCTAGCGGGCGTTTGCCACCACACCTTACTGAGTGGCAGATACAGCACCCCCTGCTGGCTGGCCCCATTCTGCCCCGACTGTACCACCAGGCCATTATCATTCAGAAGTTGGCGGCTCAGACGGCGTTGAACTTCTAATATGCGTATAACTCGCCTCTCCTCGTTTTCCTCCACAGGCCAATCACAGCTCACATCAAAAGCAAGGTGCTGGAGCTAGCCTGCCAGGCAACCACAGCCTCACCTCTGTCCCTTATCACCTCCTCCGATTGGAGGAATTAACTACCTGCACCTTGGCTGCCGGCACGTCCATGCTGTGCTTTATGTGGCCAGACACTAGACACTGCCAAACAATGCATATGCGTACAATGTGTGGACAAGCCAAAGAATGCATATGTGAAGATATATTGTATCACTTATGCTTCCATTTGGTTCCATTTATTTCTTGATATTTTTCCAGGTGGAAGTAAATGGATAATCATGCCTCTTGGTAAAATAGTATGCAATTGTGCACTGGGGACAGGAAATAGCATTGTGTGGCACCGTGTAATGGAACAGGTTCAAAATGGAGTGTTTTTTTAAAATTCCAGTTCAGAGTACACTTCACCAAAGAAAAGAAAGAAATAATTTTTTTTTTAATCCACAGAGCATGATGACTTCACAAGCAGGCAATCTGAATTTACAAAAGAATGTGAGAACACATCCAGATGCTTCAAATTAACATAAAAATGTAATTGTGAAATATAAATTGATCAGTAAGTACATCAATGGCTTATCCTCTGATTCCACACACTCTACTCAAAAATTTTGATTGGGGTGGGCTTTTTTTGGATGGGAACACATGAAAGTCTAAACACATTGCTTTACCTGCAGTCGATTGGCAACTTCTTTTTGTTTTTAATGGCTGAATTTAGCTGATCCTGTTTCTGGAAAATTGTAATAAACACTCTGGTATGGAGGACTCACCAACACATTATGGACTTCGCCAGATCACAATCCCCCCCTGCCAGTGGAAAACTCACACAAGGGACACATACACAGAGAGTGTATACACACACTCATACACACACAGAATGTATACGCACACACACACCCATATCCTCTCTCTTTCTCTCACACAAACACACATCCTTTCACACACACATATGCGAAACAGGCGCTTTCTTTCTCTTACGCATTTAGTTTATGAGCGCTTGTTTACTCCCCCTTTTGTACTTTTAGAAGTGATCCCCCCACGCCCTGGGCCTGGGCTGCATGTGTCTGAACCTCCTCTAGCTGTGCAGTGAACAAAGACCAGAGTGGCGTGTGAGGTGAGCGCTGTGACCTGGTTAGGAGGGGGTGCGGCGATCCCCTTGCCCTCCAGGAGGAGGGTGGGGGGTAGGTTCTGTTTGTACACTGCAGCAGCCTGTTGAGCCCCCTTAATTGCCCCCCTGAGGGTATGAGTTCCCCCGATGGCGCATGCAGGATTTTCTCTGTTGTTTCATGTGTTCAGGGGGGTTGTTGTCCTTTCAGAGTTCAAGGGGCACAGGTCTCTTAAAATTCAATTTGCTATGCATTTGCTCAGCATGCCTTTCCAGGGCAATTGTGCGTGCAGTGCCTGTCTTATCACACTATATGTTTTAAAGGTTTAAACAGAACATGATAGATGGTATAGGAACACTATATTCAGTGTATTATAAATAATACACCCACACACAGGCACATACACAAAAATATATATATATATATAAATGTGTATATTAAGTTGACCATGACTGCCTTTTTGGAATTTCTCATCAAAGAAAGCATGCTGTCCAGGATGTTGAGTTTATCATCTCTGCAGTGTTGGGGTTGGGGAACACACGCACACACCCTAACATTCTTGGTAATAGCCTTCCATGGAGTTAGACTTAGACTTCTTACATTGTCAGTAGTTTACCTAACAGTTGTAAGCAGTAATGTCCTTCCATGCACACACACACACACATGTATATAAATGTATATATATATATATATACAGTATATGTATATAAATAGGGAGAGGGAGATAGATAGAGAGTGAGAGAGATAGTGTGTGTATACTGTAATATGTATGGAGCATTAAATCAACTGTAAGCATGAGTGTTTAGCTGTACATGCTGAGTTCATAGACCCTCATGAGATTTGGTTCTGAGTGATTGGTTCATTAAACCAAACAGTGTCCCTTGTTTGATGTGCTCGCAGGACCACCTGAGATGAGCTGCTCTCCTATCTTGCGTAGCTACACACCGCTGGTGCACGTGCATTTAATTTTCTCCTAGGCACATGAACGGGATTTAGGGTGGGAATTTGTCATTGCGCTTCGTGATCGGATAATGCATGAAATCATCCTGAAACAATAAACCAGTTCACCCATATCCCTTTAAGAACCTTAACCGAATTTGCGGAGGAATTTTATGAAGGGTATAAATAGCCAGAAACTGCAGCTGCAGTCCTCGCCGGGCTAAGAGAGTTGTGAACGGAGAGGACAATTTGCTCACACGTGAACAGAGCTGCTTCCTCGCCTGTGGGCTAGGGACCCCAGTTCACCGCGTAGTCAACTTTTGGGTCTCGCGGATGTGAGTTTACACAGCGAGGATACGCTAAGCTTTGCTCACATTAGAAGCTCCCTTCGGGGGAACGGCGATTATGTTTCTCCATCTGTTGCTACAAAACAGCCTTTTGCAGCTTGAAGTGGGCAGGGCTTGGAATTCCATTTCAGGCTTTGCTGACCTTCAGCGGTACAGCTATCCCATGATTCATTTGAATACCGCTCGCCTTTTCAGCTGCTTCAAGTAACCCCGCAGAAATTATTTTTATCATCTGATGTCTCACGGGGGACTTGCAAACTCCTCGGGGAACAGAGATGCCTTGCAATGATAAACTATTTAATTTAAAGCATTTCACACTGTTGGGGTTATGTGTTTCTTTACCGAGGACGTTGAGCCAAATACAAGGAATTCCGCTCAATTTAAATGTAAACGGCTTGGATTAAAATTTAAGAAATGGTGGGGTCTGATCCCGGACACGTAGGCCTTCTCTATTGAACACAGTCGCGGGATGCTTTCCTCCAGTGCTTCGCTGGGCTGGCGGGTCAGATCGCTTGTTAGATACTTTCAGTCAGAGGATTAGGCCCCCCGGACGCTCGGACGTCTCTCGCGCTTATCCCATTCATCTCCCCGTCAGCTGTGCGAAGCAGAGGGGAAAGGAACAAACTCTGTGCCACTGTTACACGTGTCAAGTCTCATCCTTCAAATTTCACCAGTATACTATGAGTTTTAAGGCACAAAGCACAGTGGTGTATATTTTTAGCATGGCCAGATGGGATGTGAGCTATTACATAAGCTAATACAATAAATAACTGGTTATAATGATCACTCCAAAAACATTCACAATGCTTCAAATTGCCATTAGAGTACCACAGAACTGTTAATATTATCGGAGTGCATTATTGTCATATATAGTCATTTGAATCATTTACACATGAATCTAATGACCTGTATTGCCGTGGCCTTAGTAATGGGCATAGGCACTGCTGACATCATAACCTCGTGACAATTTTATCCGCACGTAACATGAGGTTTTAATGCAGGACAGAAGGGAAGGTAGAAGTCCTGTCTTCAGGAGTGTGTGCCAGCACTAGTAAGTGTGTGCGCATGTGTGTCTGTGTCCATGTGTGTGTGTCAAAAAGTTCACGTCTCACAGAAAAATCTGTTGGGATGTATGAAGTGCTCTTTAATAACGCAAACCATATGTGTTCCGTGTCAAACCACGGCAGTCTTAGTCGCCTCTTTGGAAACGGGAGGGGAGGTTGTTGTGGCCGTGTCAACTCAGAGTCGGTCCGGGGTGCTCCTGTTATAAGAGATTAATAGTCCCGCCGAACAGCCCTGGAAATAAGAGAAGACGACAGCTTTTGTCTGCGTGCCTGGTATAAAGAAACCAGCGCCGAAACCATCACGCGTCTTCAGATATCGTGAGTGCTTTAGGATCGAGATGAAGAGGAGGGGAACACCATGTCAGAACTTTAACTTGTCTCGTCATGTCATAACAAAATTTAGCCCCCTTCTGCAGCCGAGAGGTCAGTCAGGATGGAATCTGGTTCCTTATAAACTGCTGCGCAAATCATTTCCAGACCTCATTTTTTCCCAAGCAGCTCTCTGGCGTGTAATGGAATTGTGCGTGATGAGTTGCTGCTGTGGTCATCGGGGAAAGAAAACGTAAATTATTCTCTGTTGCCGGGACAACGCGGGGCTTCCAGTCCCTGCCTCTGATCTCATGGTTTCACTTTGGTTTCAGAGGCATCTCGTCCCTCTGGGGCCCCCCGGGTGGCGTAACGGTAAAGGCACTCCCACAGAGTGAAAGTTGCCTATTGCGGCAAGGGTTCGACCCCAGGCTGCGCCATCCCGGCTCTGGGCTAATCGATTAGAGCCCCAGTGATTGGCTGTCTGCCCCAGAAGGAGGGGGGAGGGAAGCCGGCAGGAGAAGATCTGTCCCAGGTTGCAGCGGCAAGCTCATAGTATGAGGGAAGGGATAGTTTAATCAGAAATAGGGTAGAATTGGCTACCAAAAATGGGAAAAAAATGGGAAAAAACCCCATCTCATCGCTCTTTGCAGCTGCAGCTCTGATCTAGGAATCCCTCATAAGTGAGAGGATCGTAAGTTTACTGAATTTGAGATCAGTCAAAATAGACTGCCTTTTGTGAAGCCCGGAATATGCCTGCACAAAAACAAAGTTATGGTTAATTTCATTTTTGTAGAATGTCTGTGCCAAGTAAAATACAGAGTACACTATAACTCTGTGTGTGAGCTACACCAATGTAATGTCAAGTGTTCAATCAAAATGTGAAGTCAAATCAAAACGCAACTTTGTATTCATATTTAAAATGAATTGCGATGTTGTGTATTGCGTTTGCAAAAAAAAGTGACCTTGCAGTAATGCATGTAATGAATTGTAACAAAATGGGAATTGTGTGCATAGGAAAAGTGAGAATCATCCAGTTTAGCTCAAACCCTGTAATTTTTATTTTTGTATCTCGTTGAATCATCATAACAAGGCTCTGATTTATTCTTGAGGATTGGCTTTTCACATGGGCAAATTTGAGAAGCACGATTTATACTTCCGTATACCTAACCAAAAATAAACTGCTTGTACTGTGTGCGGGCTAATGTTTGCATCTCCGTTCAACAGTCACGTGTACCACTTACTCACATAAGCAACATTAATAATCGTGCACAGGTGCGTATTCTACCTATTTGTCCTTATAAATCAAGTTCTGGATTTGTACGATCTGCATGGGAGAAAATACTTTTACAATAAAATAAACGGTGTATTACAGCTGAAAACATGAAGTTTGTTTTCTCCTTTTGTGAAACTGGCACACGCTGAACAAATTCCCCTAGATCAGCGTGACATGAATAACCATTCATGGCTTGTCTGTTTTGCACATATTCTCAGTATTGATGCCCATTTGAGGTATAAAGAAAATGAAATCGAAGTCAAACAGAATAACATTAAACTTGGCGCCCCTGTTAGCTTGAGAGTCCAGTCAGATTCTTTTTGCCAATGTGCGGGACGTTGCGTGTGTCAGCACTGTCACCCTGCAGTAGCGTGCCACGGCCGCAGATTGGTTTTATATCGAGGCGATACAGCAGGGTCCCACAAATTGCATTCTTCACAAGTCACATTGTCTAGCCTCTCCCTCGGGGTGTCAATGCAGACACTGTTTACTGTAAACCAAGGCGAGGGCGGAATTTTGACTTGCAGATCTTGACATACCGATCATTAGCTCAAAGGCCACAGAATTGACCCTCATCAATGCGGGCAGCGCCCTCTCAGGCGAGCCGACTCTGCTTCGCGTTTCACACGATACGGACACAGTCAAAATTCGTATTTGCTTAAGGCTTTCTTTTTCAATTGTAAGTGAGAGGGCGGGCAGAATTTGGACATTTTTTGACTCCGTAGTATTGAAAGATATGAGGATTGAAGTCATGAATGCTTCAAGTGCTGCATTCAAAGGATTATGAGACGGCAGGCGTTATATTTGAATGATTGCGTTGTGTTTTCCTTTTTAATTATGACAGACAGGTAATTGGCAAAATAAAGGAAACACCAACATAAAGAGCCGCCAGAACAGCTTTGATATGCCTTGGCGTAGATTCTCCAAGTGTCTGGAACTCCCTACTGGAGTCGTGCAACATCATTCTTCCAGGAGAAATTCCATCATTTTGGTGTTTTGTTGATGGTGGTGGAAAACGCTGTCTCAGGCGCCGCTCCAGAATCTCCCATAAGTGTTCAATTGTGTGGAAGCACCTGCTTTCAATATACTTTGTATCCCTCATTTACTCAAGCATTTCCTTTATTTTGGCAGTTAACTGTAATCTCATTGTGAAATGTGACAACATGAGTTGGTATTGATGTTCATTAGTATATGTTTATGTCCAGTTATGTATTAATTCCATATGCTTTAAGTAACCCTGGATATGGATGTCTACTAAATAATGGAAAATAAAGAAATAAAAATGATACAACATACATTTTATATCTTTAATTTCCGTTGTAAGTTTGGTATGTAGCTTATGTTAGAAAAATAAATAATGTTTTTTTGCAACTCAATTCCAAATGTAAATACAGCAGTTGCGCTACCTCACTTTGACCTTTGATACATACATTGCTACTGTACTTGTACTGTACAGACGTCAGGCACATTTATTTGGTATTTTATGCAGTAGAGATTATTTCGAGGGGCTGCTATCAAAAACACAAGGTAGGACTCCCTGAAGAAATTGTAGTGTATACCTTTCTGAGTTTTCATAGCACTTAAATCACCACCCAAACTTCAGCAGGAGTCACCTCCACAGTGTCAGACCCCCTCCTCAAACACAGCTAAAGGCCGGGACAGTGGCAGTCAGGGCCGTGAATCATTTAAGAAGCTCTAGTGCTTGTGACTGCTGTTGCCGTTGAGCCGAATTGGGAGCGTTGAATGCTCTGAAGGGTGACGTCTAAGGAGGAGGAAGCAGAGGTCTTACTGTACTGTTGCTCACCGTTGCCACATCAGCTGCTGTGCCGGCGTTCCAGCGCGTTGCTCATGGCCTACGTTAGGAGCGCTCTGGTGCCAAGAGTACAGTCTCACTCTTCCAAGACATGTTTTCAGCCCTCTCACTGGCCTCCTGATTGCCCCAGGCTCTACACTCTTTTATGAGTATGTGTGTCTGTGTGTGTGTATGTGTGTGTGTGTGCTTGTGTGTGTGTGTGTGTGTGTGTGTGTGTGTGTGTGTGTGTGTGTGTGTGTGTGTGTGTGTGTGTGTGTGTGTGTGTGTGTGTGTCTGTGTGTGTGTGTGTGTGTGTGTGTGTGTGTGTGTGTGTCTCTGTGTATGTGTCTCTGTGTGTGTGTGTGTGTGTGTGTGTGTGTGTGTGTATCTGTGCGTGCCTCACAACTCACAATAAAATTCCCTTCATCATGTACAGAGTTGATTTAGTTTCCTACCTGTGACTTGCAATGGATAGAAAAGGGTTTGGCAGAATAATTGGTGGAATATTGTCAAGTTTGTGATGGGAAGGGTATTTTGTTTTGCTTTTGGAAAAGGAGAGGGAGGACATTTCCTTTCAACCAGTTTGAACAGTGGTCAAGCTTCCCAGTGCACAAAGCCTTCATTCAACTGCTTTCTTCCATATGTGGGAACTGCTTACAAGAATGTATTTCTTGTGATTCATCTGTGGTGTGATGATGTACTCCTAAACGTCATCAAGACTTAACCAGTCATTTCTTAACCCGTTTGTTACTCTTGAAGCTCATTCACATCATTCAGAACATTGGTTGACGTTCCTTGTGTCATCTTCCATTGTATCACCGGTCACTGTCTCATTTCAAGGTTTGTCTCGACTTATTATTGTCTCAGTGAATGAAGATCTAACCACAAAAATTCAATTTATTACAAGAAAACATCTCCTGCAATGCTATTGAGATGTGCCATGAGATAAGAGTGGTGTATCATCAGTCTGGTTAGAAAGAGAATGTGATTCATTGCAGTGATACCTGGTAATAATGGCTGAAGAGAAGTTGAAAACCAGTTAAAGTCATGGAGCCCTGAGTCTCTTCAGATAAGACTGTGTGTGGTTGAAGCAATTAACGGCAAAAAACAAACCTCCTTAGGCTGTCCATTTCTGCCTCGCCACGTCTACAGCAGTGCTCCATCCCAACACTGTGGAGCTAGGAATTCAGTAACAGACTTCACACCTAAAAGGGTGACTGCCTCCTTGTGTTTTGAGACCTGACATGACACCTGTTGTTATTGCCATGGTAGGTCTTGACCCCATTAAAAACTTCCAACTGTTTTGCGTCAAGTTATGTTCCTAAAATGAGCAGCGGTCCAGGCTGGCCAGTCTGGTCCAAACATGAGGTAAATTTTCCTTACTTGGGTAACTTTTCCTTGAAGCAAAGGGTGATACCGATCTGCTCCATTAGCAGCAGTGTCAGGGCCCGATGGGCTGCGCTCAGAACCAAATCTGGCTATTCAAACAGGCCGTAAGTAATGTTTTCTTAAACCTGATCCATGTAAACTATTCAACCGTGGGATTTTAAAGTTTGGTTTCCTATGCTTTCTGTACATACTGCATGTGAATTTTATAAATATGAACCTGGCAACAATTCAGGAAGGGCCCTGCACTGTATTATTTCTCTCTTCAGTTTTCTTAATGCGAAAATGAGCCATAACCCAGGCATAGATTATGCTGAAGGAGATGGGTCACAACGGAGACTTTACAGTTGTTTACTTTTTTTAATGGCCGTAGCTGCCCCCCTGTGTTGCATAGTTTTCCAACAGAAAGACGTGCTCGAAAAAAGGTAACGGCCCAAGAATCTAAAGTTGATTCAGACGATATGTCTGTTTCATAAATTTCACGGCCAGTGAACAGTGTTGAAATGTTATGTGCTTTGCAGCCAAATAGCTGGCAGTTTATGTGTTCACCGAGGGTTTCATTGTGAGCTCTCTGATGACCTGCGGCATCACACAACTCATTGTGATCCACGCTGTTGTGTGCAGTTCTGGGCACCACACTATAAGAAAGATACAGAAGCTCTTGTGAAAATACAAAAGGGCAACTGAATTGGTTCCAGGTATGACATGCACAAGTTATGAGGAAAAGACACAAGACACTTAAATCTACTCAGGTTCAGAAAAAGGAAACTAAGGGGGGGTTGAATGAGGTTTTTAATTTCATAAAAGGGAGCTGCAAGAGATTTTTCAGGTTCTGTCAGCAGAACGTGGGAGCAAAGGCGGAAATTAGATGAAGATAAATTCCACGCTGATATGGATACTGTGGCCTGTTTGCTTCCTTATGTATTCTCAATTTCTTATGTTCTCAAAGCCTTCGGCCTTTCACATCCTCTTTCTGTCGTTTCTACTGTTTCATTCTCCAAAATCATCATACAACTGTCCCAGACTTTGAGATATTTCAATATTTTGTAGTCCTCTCATTGCTAAATACTGTTTTTATCCTGGCAAACAAATGTTGCCGCGGTACAGTTTTAAAATTTAGGATTATGGTTGCTCCCTGGGGTGAAAACGTCTGTTGTACAGCAGCCACACACTGCTCACATATAATAACAAATAACATTTCATAAAAAGGATGGCCAAGGTTCGGAGGGTCTCTCCAAAAAAGCATTCCTTTTTCTGCCACTTATTTGAACTCCTCTGAAATTCAGCAATGAATTAAAAAAATAAGCGCTTGACATAAATACTGTTATAGTGTCTATCTGGACACATCATAAAATGCCTCTATGTCTTGCCCCGCAACTGGCAACAGCAATTGATTATAGAAGACATTTGATAGCGTAGGTTTTTAGAAAACGCTTTAACATATACTATTGGTTTATGTGAATACTTGTTAAATGCAACAGCCAAACCAATAAACACTGGCAGGCATTAAACTGCAGGGTTACATCTGTGAAATCGCATAAAACTGACAAGTTCCCGAATGCCGTATCACCATGTGTGTGTTTGGTGTGTATGTGTGTGTGTGTGTGATGCATAAGAAAGTGTACATTCAGCACATACTTCCTCCCCTGCAAATTTTGGTGGTGCTGCATTTCAATTGGTTGACAATACAATACAATACAATCATTTAGCAGAGGTTTTTATCCAAAGCAACTTGCAGAAAGTGCATTCAACTTGAGTAGATGAACAACCCCTTGATGCCACAATGTCTAAGCACATCATTTGTGAAGTACGCCACATAAACAACGTGAGTGCTAATTACAAGGAAATTAACAAAAAGTGCAACAAGGTTTTTTTTTTTTATATAGGGATGGGTGGGTCCAAGCTGCAGTCTAAAGAGGTGTGTTTTCAGCCTGTGGCAGAAGATGGGCATCGTTTCAACTGTCCTGACGTCAGTGGGGAGTTCATTCCACCATGGTGCTGCCAGCTGGACTCATAAGACCTCATTGTTTGTCTCTTTGGATATGTTTTCTCAAAATGGGCACCCTTTCACAGCTTGGTCAGGCCGTGTTAGTTCTTGAGCTGCCTCACATTGGCCTCTCTAATGTACAATATGGAAAGTAAAGCAATTACACATCTCCCATAGGCCTGCAACGATTCTAGGGTACACCGTACCGTATATGTGCACCTGCATCAACACTGAATAAGAATCTGTTAGCACCAAACACTTAAATTAGACATCTCCAAGGTACGACCCCGGCACTGGCACTGCTCCCAGTGAAGGAAACGATAGGCTTGGTAATGGAAATATTGCCCACATGTTTGCCAACTCTGTTTTCTTCAACTCTGTAAGACGGACAAACGTTAACTATCATCAACGTGTGTAATACTTAATAAGCAGTGCTTAGATAGGGGTGACCTTTTCCACGGAGTTAATGGCACCTAATTAATGACTTTACAGGATCATTAAATAAGACCAGCAGGAGGTTCATTAATCAGTGAGTCTGTCAGGAGCTGTGCGTTAATCCTGCCGTCGTGTGGCCGGGAGGTTTGGGCGCTGTACGGCACAGGGCCAGGTCTTGGTCGGGCAGCTTGGTGCACGTCCCCACCCTTCCTCTGGAACGTGGGCACATCTGTGAACGGCATGGCGAAGTATGAATCAACAGCATTTGGCCGCTGGTCCTGAGCCTCACTGTGACTCAAACCCCATTGCATCAGAAATCCTCCAGACACTGTGCCTCTGGCAAAACGTCTTTTTTTTTCCAGGTCGAAATGAAAGAAAACGAACCTAAATAGGATTGTCTGGAAACCGCGCCCCCCCCCCCCATCCATGGCCCCCCTCTCTACAGCTTCACAGCTGTTGGTGTGCTATGAAGTTGCCCGTGCCGTCGAGCAGCGTCGAGCGGTTTCATCGCCCGACAAAAATGCAACGGAGGCCAAGAAATCTATGCTCAGTTTGCATTGATGTCATTTGTTTAAAGTAAAAGTGGTATTTACCAGTCAGGCTAAATTTAGAAAGATTCCAACATTGCTGTAAATGAAACGGTCTGCCTGCACCCGGGACGGGAAAGTCGTTTGTTTCGCAGTGAGGGTAATGATGTTAATCTGGAGTCGTGGTCACAGGCAGCCAGTGTAATCATATCATAAGAAATAAGAATGTGAGCTTCTGGCCCTGGGACAAAGGTTTGGCTTTAGCGATGTGCATAGCGGGGAACCGATGCTCATCCTAATGTCCGAATCGCTTACAATTTTCAAATGTTTCACATGCATCCGTCAGAGAATTGGAGTGGTGATTCTCTCCTGTCAATGACGGTTACGGTAGCCAGGCAGCGTAGCCACAGCTATTATTGGGCACCTTATCTCGATTGTAGGCCTCCACATATTTGGCCCCTTGAGAGAGGAGGTGGGGTGACCCGATCTTATGCCAAGTGCACCTCTGTCGAGTGGCCTCGTTGTTACACGACACTTGTCTGGACCCGTTGAAGGATGCGGATCAGCCAGGGGGCATGTCTGCTGCTGCTCTCAGACTGTGAGACGGAGGAGAGAGCACACTGCTCAGGCCGAGAGGCCACCCTCGACGTGTGGCTGCGGACCCCACTTGATCGCGCTCTCAGATCTGACCCCTCTCAGCATGTTTGTTTATCGGGAGTGTGGGGAACGCAGCCATCCTTTACAACAAACTTCACTTTAGCCACCGAATCGATGACAAGAATAGGACTTTTGCAACAAAAAAGAAACTGATCCAAAAGCATTTGGCATTCCTCCATTGAAGTATTAGTCATTTTCAGCTTTGCGTGTTAAAAGCTATGAAATGAGTACTAAAGCCCAGGGTAAGTCCTTGGGTTTTAAATATTTATACATTTTTACATGCTATACAATGTGATATTTGGAAGATTGTGATATTTTCACGTCCAAACTATCTCTGGAGGAAGGGCTCTGAAAGGGGCCTTTAATCTCACGGTCAGACAGGCAGTCTCACTCTCATTGTTTGGCTCTGTTCTCTGTCTCCTCACACCGCAGATCTATGTTTGCTCGTCTGTTTGTCTCCGGGGCGCTGTGATAACACAGTGCTCTCTCAAAGCCCAATTATACACAGAAACAAGGAAACAAGGCTGCCGAAGGGCCAGCGTTCCTGCTGCCGTCTGATTTTTTATTTTCATTTTTGTACCGGCGAAGTTTTATTTTGTTCATCCTGTCCCTCGTCAAGAAAAAAATAGGTGAAAAAAAAGTCAAAAATATTATCTTGTTTGTGCAGTCAAAGCCTGTGAGAAGCAGCTGTGCGGAACCCTCTGCTTCTGCTCCAGGGCTGGGGGCGCACTTCTGCTCCAGGGCTGTGGGGGCGCACTTCTGTGACCCGATGCCTGAAGGTGCTTTATTGCGCTCGGCTCTAGGCCTCACATTCCAGCCTGTCTCCTGTACCATCACCGTGAAGCGTGGCAGAAAGGTCATCTTCGGAACAAGTAGAGGAATCACAATTAGCACAAACACGCACACCAGCTTCTGGGATTTCTCTGCTCTTTGTTAGCGCCGCCAATTTATTATCCTTACATCACTATGTGCTGCGTTGTTGAAATATGACCTTCGCCATTTTTTTTTTTGGGGGGGGCTTTAACAAAAACAGTGTGTCTTTAGTTAGACGGGCAGAATATGAAAGCCTTTCGAGGGCCAGATAATAGCGCTCTTTCCCTGTTACTCTGGAGAGAGATGGATGGGCCAAACAAACGGCTCTTGTGAGTAGCAGTGCTCGTCTACAGCAGAGACACTTTATCTGGTGAAGGCTGAAGGGCCCGGTTCCCCCCCTCAGCAGGGGCTAGGTCTGGCTTCGGCCTCTTTCCTCCCAGCATGCACCGCTCTCCGGGACACACACGGCGTCTCCCTCCTCTGAGGCTTCCTACGTGCCGCTGGACCTCTGCCAGCACCTCGGCCAATAGCGGCCCATAAAAGTACAGCCGACTCCTCTTCCCAGCGTCTGATGCATGTCTGGTCATCCGCCCAGAAGTGAGCTACACTGTACTCAGCACCTCGTTCACCAGCGTCCCTGCCCCGTACGTGTCAGCGATGAACCTCAGAGGAGCCTCTGACGAAGCACGCAAGTGAGAGGCACAGAATCGCTCCTCCACACACTGGCCACGCCTGGTTGCCTGCATGACCTGTGACAGCATACTTTTACTGGAGAACGTGGAATTTCGGGAAGTTTAAAGGTTTTTTGTTTTTTTGTTCAGTAACATTGCTCTGCTGTGCCGTGGTGCTAACCTTTTAACTTTTTTTTTTTTTTTTTGCCGCGCAGGCATATTGTGTTACATTTTTCATAACCGAATTCATTTTGTGACAATGAAAGTGGCCGGCAGGTTTCCTGGGGCAAAGTTGTGCTGAGTAATGCAAGGCCTTGGATTGGGCCACAGCTTTAATCAGCCCCAGTTTCACCACCCACCTCCCTTCTCCCACCGTCGCTGTTATGCCTCTTGTTTGCGTGTTTGGAAAAACAGAGGTTGCCATGGAGATCCATCAACTTTCCAAATTGCCAAAGTCAGTGCACAGCGTGTCCTGAGGGTATTGTGCGTTCTTCTGGCTGGCTCTGACATTTGATAACTAAACCCTGGGAATGTAGCTACAGCATTTTTGTTATGATAACAAAAGAGGATTCAGCCAAATGAAAACATTTATGGAATCAATTATTTGTGATCAGAGAGTGCCATTTTCACGGGTCCTTCAGGGAAGGACCTGGCTGTCTTTAATTATTTCGTGTCTATGTCATGGGATCGGGTCCAGTGTTATACCAAAGCCCACTGGATGTTGATTATTCTTGAGAGTCCCAGATGTTGAGGATTTCATTTCCATAAATCTAGATTTCTCTCTTGTGCTTGGCATTTACTGTTCCAGAAAAAAACTATTTGCTAGCAAAAAACAAGCCATCACTTGCGCATTTAATGGTATTAACCACACACACATTTTTTGGACGATTACTTAATTGTTAATTTACGTGTTCTTTTTTAAATTTGAATTATTTGGAGCTTTAGGATCATTCAATTAGTGACAATAGTCATTTATTGTATTTTTAAATTTTATTGTAGATTATTGCAGCTTTTATTAATGCCATTATGTCTATTACGTCTTCAAAGCCCTTCTCAGCTTTAAACACGCTGCGTTCCCTCAGGACAGCTTGTCAAGTCCTCTCTTAAGATGTACTTCCAGGTTATTTCACTGAGACTGGAACGAGTGGCAGAAAACCATGAAAATGGACACTCTGGTCTCAAGTTCTGTTGAACTCTAAGACCTTGGACATATTCAAAGACTCGTGCACTTGTTACACATGATGTAGCCCATGTCTCTGTTGTTTTTATTTGTCTCAGATGTCAGTACCATGTTTTAATCCCCTTGTTTTCTGTGTGTCTGTTTTATTTAAAAAATAAGAAATACATTTTTAAAAAAGGTCATGACCGGCACATTTTGTCAGACACCAGGTGGGTAAGCAATGAGCCCACACTCTGAGTCCAGATTGAAAGGCCCTGTGTCTGAGCCACCAGCCACAGATTCCTGTATCACCTGAGCTCCATTCAGCCCTGGCCAATGATTGAACAATGACATGGGCAGAGATAATGCAAGGAGCCGGGACCAGCTTTTCTCTGAAAGAGAGTTCCTGTGGGCATTTTGTATGGGAAGTGATGAAGTGGAAATACTGTCACTGGCCATGTTTCTGTTTGTCACAGCGCCTGCCGCCTACACAACACTCAAAAGGCATCTGAGCTTGTGATCTCTTAAAACATGTCAACACGATACCGCGAGCGCTGCGTCTACGCAGATCACTGCCGAGCAACGCTGTGTTACGGGAACTTCATTCAGGAACTTCAAAGGTTTGCCTTGGTATTGACCCTCGTGTCGAAGTGTGTAAACCCCGCTGCTGCTTCCATACACATCCCTGTCACTCCACAGCCTCTGTGGACCATGTTCAGGCGTAGATTGTGGCTTGGCACCGCACCGTATGATTAGCAGCTCCGACGCTGGGACCCAGACCTCTCTCATCATATCAGTTGAGCGGTTTGTGGAGGTTTCAAAGCATTCCTGCATCCATCCTCACATTTCCCAGACTGCCTTGGGGGGAGTGGGCCCAGCCCTCAGACACCGGCGTGTAGTCAGACGGAGCGGTCGGCGAATCACTCGCGAACGCTCAAGGATCGCAGTCCAGATGTCCTCTAGCGGAGTCACCGACTGACAGAGATTAACGGCCCTGTTGTCAAAGCTGTAGGGGGGTCTCTGCGTATGGGTTGTCATGGCCGCCACATACACAGAGATAGATGTCGTGGATCATGTTTGATGTGATGATTTTCTGACTGAGGAACACCTCAAGACAGAATGGCCCCCTAGCACTGCTATGAATCTCACCACTCTTGTCAAAGCTGTAGGGGGTCTCTGCATATGGGTTGTCATGGGCACCCCATACACAGAGATAGATGTCATGGATCATGCTTGATGTGATGATTTTCCGTCTCAAGACAGTAGCGCTGCGATTAATCTCACCACTTTTGTCACAGCTGTAGGGGGGATCCCTACCTATGGCGTGTCATGGTCGCCCCATACACAGAGATGTCATGGATCGATGCCATTGATGTGATGATTTTCTGACTGAGGAACACCTCAAGACAGATTGGCCCCCTAGCGCTGTGACGACTCTCGCCACTCTTCGCTTACTCAGCGTTATCCCGGCAATACGAGTCCACCAATCACTGACTGGGAGCTCACATGCTCATTAATCCTTTCTGTTTGGGCATGGACCTTTCTTATGATAAAGCACTGTAGACCGGGGTGCTAACTACTAACCTACAGATGCATAGGCACCAGTGGCAAAAAAAAATATTAAACTACTATATTAATCCGTAACAATGAAAAAATGTGCAGAACCTTACTGACACAAGTCTTATAATCTATGACTATCAAGAGCACTAATAAACTCGGTTGTACTGGCAATTACTCAGGTTATTCTACAGTGAAATAGGGTCTAAGCCAAGAGTTAATACTGTTAATGCCAATAGTTTATGAGACGACACAATGAGTACCCTTTGGTAGAAGGATTTAACCCTGCAGACAGGCTCAGTGATCGGTGAGTTTTCACCACTGCTCTTCCCAGCTCAAAAAGGAAAGTTTTCTCTGTCTTTACTGCCAAAATGCATCACCCGAGCAATGGAATGATTTCTTTTTTTGCCCTCAATTAAACCACATCTTGTTATTTCACATTCTGGCCTTGTGCATTTGAGACATTGCCCCGTCGGCTGAGATTATCGTCTCGTGCTTACTCTGGCCCGTCTGTGAAGGATGAGCAAAGGACTGGCTGTCTCTGCTGAAGGGCGCATGGCAGGTTGCTGAGGATGACAAAGCAATGCTAAACCTCGAAGGGGGATTTCTTCTCACAAGGTGTATGGGCACCATTATATTGTGCAGTGATGTGTCACTGTGGCCCAGGGAGGTTTGAGACAATGTCTACAGGTAACTACCAAAATAAAGGAAACACAAACATAAAATTGAGTTCTTAATAAGGTTTTGGGGAGCCACCGCAAGCCATTTGCCAGAACAGCTTCAATGTCACTTGGCATGGATTGTACAAGTGTCTGGAACTGTATTTGAGGGATGCAGCATCATTCTGCCACGAGACATTCCATCATTTGGTGTGTTGTTGATGGTGGTGGAAACCGCTGTCTCAGGCGCCGCTCCAGAATCTTCCATAAGTGTTCAATTGGCTTGAGATCTGGTGACTGAGACAGCCATGGCATATGGTTTACAACACTTTCATGCTCATCAAACAAATTCCACGTTGACAACTCGTGCCCTGTGGATGGGGCCATTGTTATCCTGGAAGAGACCACTCGCATCAGGATAGAAATGCTTCACCATAGGATGAAGGTGGCCACTCAGAATTGCTTTGTATTTATTGGCATTTACCTTGCCAGGGGTTCAGTGGATCTAAACCATGCCAGTGTTTCCTTTATTTTAGCAGTTACCTGTATGTCTGATTTGAATATTGGTTAAACACTGAAGTGTTAAGCCATATAATGTCTTCATTCACACAAGCGTACACAATAAAAAAAGACATAATTTGTTTAAACTTGCCACAGCAGTGGCATATTTATCTCTATGAACTTCATCAGAAGCATAAGCATCAGATTAATAAACTCCCATTCGTTGAATAATTGAACATATTGTATGTATCTGTTCTCTGTAAACTGTAAAATTGTATCTGCCAAAGACATGACTATGAAAATGTTTTGTTCTCAATTTTGGCCGAATCTCTCTCCTGAAATGTTCCAGACTTGCCTTCCACTCCAACGGCTGATTTGTGTAGGGTGTAGAAAGCCTGCAATCGTGTTCCATATTAATCAATGATGTCACTGTCCTCGCTGTCACCATGTGACCTTCCCCATTCTGCATGATCACCAAAATGTGTGCAATTTCTTTTTTGCCATTTGCTCATTTCTAACAACTGTAGGCCTACTGTAAGTGTAGAAATGAATTATTTTGCCATGCAGACCCGCACAGAATTGTTTGCGGTGTGCTGTTCTTGATAGGGAGGTCGCGATAATAAATTGATTGTCATGGTATTGGGAGAACTATGAACTATGAGTGTTTTGGTTTGGTTCGGTCTGTCAGGTTTATATGTCTTTCACACCGACAGGTGGTTTTCACCGTGGCTCACTTTCAGACCCGATAGTCAACGTGGCCAAACCAAGCCTTATGGAAGTAATTTTCTTTTTTTTTATTTGTCGAATGTGGAATCAGGACTTTTATTTGCATTTTGTTTCATTCCATTTCTCTGAGAAAACGTCTCAACCTCCATGGAGAAAAAGGAAAAGAACATGAATTGGCTAACTGCGATTTATATTAAGCCATGCTATAATGAATAAGGTTTTGCCAATTGCTTGAGAACATAAAACAATCTATAGTTGCAGTCAGTGAATGATCCAGTTAATACGCGCGTGCTACTTGGTCAGCAGATGGAAAACGGTGCAAAGGGCATATGGTGTTGTTTAATTCTGAAAAGGGGCAATGCGCATACTCACACTACCAGGAAAGATTATTAAAGTATTTATGTGGCTAATGAATGACCAAATTCACGACAAAGCCACCGAATTAATTAACTAAAATTGAAGCGTTGCCGCAGTAATCAATACAGGCAAAAATAGTAGCGTAATAATGTTATCTGCCTCGGTCTCTGTGTTTCGTTAAATTTCAAGATAGATTCCATATGGTCAACTGCAAAAACAATATGGTCCAACCCCCCGTGAAATTCATCAACAATTCTGTGATGCCCCGTGACAGCTGGAATTCTAATGCTGCTTCTCTCCTGGGTCAAGTGTACCTGTGGAAATAAGCATTTTCGCAGACATGGTGCCAGGTACATATGAATGCAGCCAGCGAGAACGCAACATAATATACTGTATTGGGCAAAGAAAAGAGCAAGAGGCTAAAACTGACAGCTGACGTTTTCCAGGCACTTCGAGTAGCAGCGTGAATTTGTGTGGTGCTGGATTGTAATGATATAGCCTACACACAAAGTGTTTCACTAATAATGTGTCTATCCCCCTTCTGATCTAATTAAAATAAAAAAATTCAGAGGACACTACTGGAACCCAATGCATCAGTCACTCACACTATGCTATGTAGATCATTTACAATTCTCTGGATAGTGTCTTATTCTCCATATATCTTGGATATATTTGATAATTGATGAGGTACACATATGAGACAACCTTGATTTTAAATCGTAAATAGTGGGGACAGTAGGCTACATTTTATTTTTTCTTCTTCTAGGTTATTTTTCTTCTGCCCGTGACGTACAATCTGCAATTTATTTCTTATAATAAGCATTGCAAGTCAATGTTTTTGATTAAAATGGTTCGTTAAAGAAAAATATAGGCTATAAGTGAAAGATCCGGTACAATGATGGAAGCTTGTATTCAATTAGGATTTTTTCTTCTTGCAATACATTTATTGGACAGCTTTACGGTTATGTCATTTTGCGTCCAATGGGTTTTAAAGGGGAAACGTCAGTTATCACTGATCGAATGGGAGGGTGCAGAAGCTTGATGAGCGGATTGTGGGGGTTGCGATATAACTAGTTGGGGAGGGCAGTACGAGAAGTTTAAAGCGGTGGTCTACAGAGGCAATAAGGGGAGTCGGGTTTCAGTGTTTGAGGAAAGACCGAGGCACTGAAGGACTAAAGCAGCCTTTGTTCCATTTGGAACTGCAGGCAGCGGAGAGAGAGAGAGAGAGAGAGAGAGAGAGAGAGAGAGAAGGGGGTGAGAGAGAGAGAAGAGTTTGAGAGAGAGTCAGAGAGAGACAGAGCGGGCTCCAACACTTAACCGTAAGCACATATGTACGAGAGAACTTCGTTTGCGAGGAATTGCCATCAATAATCAAAGATGAATTCCCGGTGAGTATTTTTTTTCCTCCCATAAAAGTATTTACTTTCTTGAGTGTTAAGGTCTAACTCATCTTAAACTATCTTTCACCGGCAGACTCTCTCTGTGGTCCCTTGGTATATATCTCGCCCTGTGGTACTGCCATCTTTCTGCTGAAGCACAGGTTGTGGAAGGTATGTCATGCTATTTTTTACCTGCTGTGTTGTATCGTATCGTATGTGCTTGGTCTGTGCATCAGCCTCACTGGAGCAGTTATCGTCAGCGCTAATGTGATGAAATAATTGAAAGTTACAATGTTAAGAGTTGAAAATAGTTTAAGAAATCGATGCAGTTCATTCAACGATTAAATATAAATAGCAAATCGTTGCTACTGTACAGTAGGCTAACTCATTGCTGGCAGTTGTCTGCAGTAGTCACTATACGTTTTCGGACAAATTTATTTGTACATATCGTTTTTTAAACCCACTGTGCTCAGAACCAGGTGGCATGGACCGAAATTACACCTTCAATGCATAACAAAAAGGTCCGCACTCAAAAAAGTTTTAAGAGTTATTTTTACTTCACGCTTTATATTTTAGGCAAAAAGAACATCTACGTTTCGGCGGTTAGGCCATCACCACTGTCGGTTTGTAAATTGGCGCAAATAATCTGTAACCATATCTCATGAGTGTAATCGTTTATAAAGTTTAAACATCTAAAGTTGAATCTCTGAGCTGTCCGACCTGGAAAAGCTTGAAAAAGCTGCACTGCTGAGCGCTAGAGACAAACACATCATTTAAGCCCTTCGTGCACAAGTCACAGAATTCAGGCAAAGTGTTCATTCTTGCCCCGTGACCCTTTGCGCCTATCCAGTTGACTTTTAAGTAACTTTAAAATGACCTTCTTCTGTAGAACACATATGTGTTAGACCTCTTCACTGTGACAGCTGATGAACTGCCTATTGATGCAAATCCCGAGCGCGTGTCGTTTAGTCGCACTGGCTGCTAACCAGACAATCCATCAAAAACCACACATCGCATATCGGTTGTGCAGACAAATAGAACTTTGATATATGAAATTGCTTTCCCATTTACAGTACTATATGTGCCTTCAGGCGTTTACTAATAAGGATGTCGTCTTGTCACCGCGGAGAAAGAGGTAGTTATGGTTCTTAGCACTTATTTTTGCCAGTCCCAAAGAATGCACAATATCGAATCGTAAACCGAGCTTGTGGACCGCAAACGTTTGGGGAACTGACGCGACGAAGTTCGCGTGTATGGAAGCCTGCCTAATGTGGTTTGCAGGGAGTTTTGGTTTTGCGAAAACGTTACAGTGGTCTGCAGTGGCGGTGATCAATTTTAGTCTGACGAGAGCAGACAAAAGCATAACGCTGCAGATGTTCCACTGCTGTCCTGTTGATGTCTATGTTCGTCCGCATCGCGCTGGTTTACGGAACTCAATATTTGTGACTCTTCCACTTTTCAACAGCGCAAAGATGATTCAACAAATTCAGAAGGAATTAAAACAAGTCCAGCAGTGTGTTTGCCAAATGTGCTGGACAAAGATTTCCAGGAACTCAGGAACGTTGTAAACAGTGAGGAAACAAACACTGTTCCCACAGAAACGACCCATTCTTATTTAGTTGAACTCGTCCATGAAAATCAATGGATTCTGTATACATAAGCCATTACTCCAGCCCATTCTGTTTACCCTTTGTATTAGTCATTCGATATAACGGGCGGTATAAATGTCAGTAACTGAACTCCGTGGCCAGAACATGGCCTGCTCTGGTTTGTGATTCCATTGTGAAAGGCTGAGGACGGGTGGTGAATCAGAGTGTGAGGGGCAGGTGCCAGAGTTGCGTTGAGTCGCTGCCGCTCATGAGGAAAGTGGAGGAGTTTGGGCGAGGGTTGAGGTCACCGCTGTCTAATTTATCTTTTAAAACACTTGTCTTTCGGCGCTCATCAATGCCGGTGAAGGGCCATCTGGTTCTGGTCTTCAGAGGCAGGTTGCTCTGCCAGCTTGGATACAAGTTTGACAGATGATTCATATTGAGGGAAGTGATGTGGTGGAGGGTGTGCGTTGATAACGAGCTATGAAGAGTTCACATGCGTTCACGTGCATGCCCCACGACAGCATTTTATCAAGGTGTCATGCATGAACGACCTGCCAATTACATTTAAGTAGTTCACTCTCCTATTATTTGTCTTGTTATTGCTTATAATTTACAACATTTGCAAGTGGTTACTGCATGTAATGACATATTATGGGTGTAAATAATTTATAACGCTATTAAGAGCCTCACATGAATCATGTTATGAATTATAATTCCTTTGTAAAGAATGTTGATTAGCTTAATATGAAGTTGTTTTGTGTGTTGCAAGATCCTAAAACCATATTTATATTGCTTTCATAAATGAGAAATAATATATTTTTTTAAAGCAATTTTTAATTTGAGAGGAACAGAGAAACCATTGCGGGGGGGAGGGGACAAGGGCTACGGCATCAGGCCCCCTCACCGTCATCCTCCCCAGAACCAAAACATCAAGTAAATAACGCAACCAGATTGAGCTCAAATTAACGGCTGGCTCAGCGGGTGCACCCAGGCCTTTTGAGTTGTTTCTCAGAAGAAGTCAAGCACCGCAATGAAAGAGAAATTACTAATGAAGTTTATATGTCCTGGCCCTAAATCATATACCCTAATCTGGAAATGAGTCTTTAATTAAACTTAGATGCTGTATTGAAATGGGGGTCAGTGGATGGATGGATGGATGAATAATTAAGCGGAAGATCAGAGGGTCTGTAAGAAAATCCACATTTTTATCCATGCTTTTGTTGTAATTGCCTATTTTGTGCTCACGGACTATGAGGAGATTAAAAACGTATGCATCAGTCTGCGTGACTGGCCAAAACTGGAATAATTAGCTTAAGTGATCATATTTGGGGTTAGCTAAATGAAAGAAAGAGGGGAAGACGAAGCCTGCAATTTACATTTTGAGGTGCACAGGCTCAAGAGCAAGTACAAAGCTGTTGCTTGTTACTGCAGGGCTTAATGGTGATGAAACTAAAATATTTATCCGAAGCCTCTGCCCTCAAACGACCGGGGTCTGAGTGCAATCTGAAAAGCTGCAAATTATCTGCGTTGACATCAGCTTGTGAACATTCGTGAGCCGCAGACTGAACCTGAGGGGGAAATGAAAGCTGACGAAAAAACACAACCTGAGCAAAATCCTTTAATGGCTAAAACAGCACACTTTAAAGTGAATGTAATGCTGTCCCCCTGGCTCATCCCCCTGCAAAGGGAGAGGTTTAACAGAAAGCCCTCAGGCTCCTGGTGTAGGCGCATCGGGCCATTGCAGTGGATGTAGATTTAGGTTTAAGGCTTGTTTAACAGATCTCATCTCCAGGGCAACTCGCTCGGCTTACCTTTGACATAATATCCATTTTCGCCCCGGGAAATGTTCTGTAGCCTCTACATTTTGGGGTACAGAAGCAGGCTCTAAGTTGCAGTGGGAATATGCGACCCATTGCATGTCCGGTTTTGCACCCACTGCCCCACGACCGCCACTCAGCTGGTTTGAAATACATTAGGCAGGTTTATTTGCTATTATGCATATTTCTAATGTTATTTCGAGGCTGGGGTATTTTTTTCTTCGTCCGCTGAACAGAAGGCAGATCTATGTCCAGGTCGGCTTGTTCATCACAGAGCTGCGAGGCTGAATGTGTGTTCCTAGTGTGTTCTGATTGACGTGTGGAGCCCTGTAAGTGTGTGTGTGTGTGGGGTGAGGTGGGGGGGTTTGCTTAGCCCCTGGTCAGCTCCGATGGCTAGCCGACAGCAATGTCCTGCCAAATGTACTGAATGAGTGGCAGGATTCCTCTGGCCAGACAGCCCTGCACAGTAGTCTCACACAGGTAGCTTTAGGGCGTGCTCTGAGAGCTTTGCGATAGCATCTCAGAAGCTTCTGGGTGCAGTCTCTGCACTATACTGTCTGAGATCAAAATCAAGACTAGGGCTAAAGTCTTGATTTTTATCTCAGACAGCACGGCCTGCTTCTCTGGCGCTCTGTTCCCCCTCTTCCACCTCAGCTAGCCTGACTAAGCCTGTCTGAGATCCAGCACAGAGTTTAGTTCACCCTGTAGACCACCTGTAGATGTCTCAGAGATTCTCCTTAACCCGAATGGACCGTTAACTAATGCCTGGAGCATGAACAGTTCCCCATGCATAAATTCAAAAGGAAAATGCACGATATCATATCAGGGCGTGGCACTCAGTTGTCCAAGCAATGGACATGCTGCTTTGTCCTTTGTCCTCCATTAGTCTGGCCTCTGTGCAGGTGAATAAGGGGTTAGGAAACAGGAACCAGGCTGAAGGCAGTACTTATGTAAGATTCGCTGCTGTTTCTGCGTCAAACTTCCACCATCCTGAAAATTTGGCGTTGGTCAGCGTCTAAATGCTTCAGAGACTTCAGAGGCGAAGGCAATTCTGTTTCAAACTCTGGAAAATATTAAGCAGAGAGGATGCATATCCATTAGAGGAAGTGCCTGAGTGTCTCGTTCTCATGTCCAGACACAAGCTGCATAAGCGAGGGCTGCTCAGGCTGCAGGACAGCACAGAAGGCAGAGCCGAAAAGGCATCCCGTCGAAGTGGGCGCGCAGGGAGTTGGCTTTGTTTCGGCTCCATGCCGGGAGCGTGAATACTGGACGTCTCCTGGAAGGAGGATGTTCTCAAGGTTTGTATATAGAGGCAGGCCAGTGTAAACCAGGCTATTTTTTAACATGGTCCCTGCTTCAGGCGGTGGCATGGGATGAGTTGAGAACCGCTTATGTGCTCATTGTATGCTCGTGTGTAGAATCAGCTTGCACACATGTCCCATCATAGATCAGGCACCTTTGGGTCAGTGATGTAAACGTTGTACGTCATCGTAAAAATTGATGCCAGATTTGTTTACCGTGTTGCCATGGTCTGCACAATTTCCACTTAGTTCCAGCCACAATTTCCACTCAGCTGTTTTTATATTACAAACGCCATGTTTGGATGTTGTGTCTGCAGTGCAGTTGGAGGCAAAGTCAATGGTTGTAGTCTTAAGAGCCATAAAGCCAGGGGTGTTTTAAACAATGCATGCTGACAAAACAGGAGTGTGTATTGAATGTTGGAGGGTTCTCCGTGTGCAATGTCAATGGGAATGTTCAAACATAAACTAGGATAAACAGCCCTCACCAATAGTGTTGCAAAGACTAATATTTTCTCAGGCAGCACAGATGACATTAAAGGCTGCTCCAACCCCATGAAAGGATAATCACGATCATAATAACAGGAAGGGAGTTTAAACGGTTCATGGCCACTATGACACAATCCATCTGCTAGATCTGCAAACCTCCTGAATCTGATAACTTTTCTATTTATATTTCTGAACAGTGGCTATCCGGAAATAATACATTTATTTTTATTTTTATTTCACCTTTATTTAAGCAGGCAGGTCACTTAAGAACAAATTCTTATTTACAAGGACGGCCTGGCAAGAAGTAATTAGCCCCTTGAGGGGAAAGGGGAGGGGATAAAAAATATAAAAATATATTTTTAAATTAGACAGGCAGAACATTCAACAGAACATTCAGCGCTGAGGACAGGTCAGACAATAACAAAGAGTTACATACAGCAAATAGCAAAAACACAAGACAGACAAGATAGCAGGAATAACAGGGACAGTAGGAAGCAAACACAATGCAATGCAAAGGCATAAGGCAATAAATATTGCATAGGAAGCATATATACTATATATTTCAAAAGTTTTTTTTTTTAGTTTTTAAAAAACCCAGCACAAAAATATACACAACAGCAACATCATAAGAGACAGGACATAAGCATCAATTAAAAAGTGTAGAGCTTTTCAACATGGACACAAGTGGCATTAATGAGGAAGTTTCATTTTCACCAGCATGGTCCTGATTCTTGCTCCCCCCGTCATTTTTATTAATCACTCTGTTCATATTAAAGCCTGGGGCCTCCAAAGCGCTCAATAACTGTTGGTGCTGTTTTATTTTCCTGAATTTGAGGTTGCGTATTAAATGTAAGAGCGGATAGCCATGTCTGGGATCCCAGCTGTGATGCTGTCGCCAGGGGACCTCTTTAAAAAACCCACGCTGATAAGGTCACTTCCAGTGAGGATGCTGAAAGAACCAAATCCATAAATATATAACGTATAAACGGCTCAAAATATTTTCGTGACCTTTTCTGGGCGTGGCCACCTTCCTGGCTGCAGAGATGGCAGTGGGGTGGCTGAAAACATCACTCGCTGTTTATTAATGAATGGAAACTTAGCGTCAGAATGGAACAATTTGTGAAAACAAGCAGGTGACTGTTTTAGTAGGGCACCGGTATTTATGTCCAACACAAGAATATATATCAGTTCTGAGAGGAGTTCTGAGAGGATTGTTGAGCTTCTCTTTGACGCTCTGGTGTTTCTCCCCTGGCTGAGTGTTGACTGAAGTGTACAGAGAGGAGTGTGCAGTGATGATGGGCATCCTCATTCAGCAGAGGAACTGCGATAAGAAATATGAAGAGGACGGTAATGATAGAGTTGTCCATGGTGTCGACAGCGTGGTGAAGTCTTCTCCTCTGAGAGCCCATGGTCTTAAGGGGCGTCCCGATTCCTTTTGAAGTTCGCTCTTCGCTGGCGTGCGTTCGCACCTTTGGGGCAGGAATCTGGCAGAGGAAGCGTTCCTTTTTGCTCGTTAAAAATCCTTGTACTGCTGCTCACATCTGCTGCATCGGGGACGTTCATCGGGGCGGGCGGATCAGATCTGTCCTGCAAGTGTGTGATCCGAGCGCAGAACCGCTCCGGGCTGACGGAGGAGAAAGCAGTGGTGCTTCAGCTGAGCACATACCGTTATCGTGATGTGCTCTGTCTGTCTCGTGCTGGACAGAGAGATGTCCAAGACATAGCTGTCAATCTTATCTGTCTTTGTACATTTACATTTGACATTTTAAGCATTTAGCAGACGCTCTTATCCAGAGCGACTTACAAGATGTCCCATATTGGACCCAGTGCATATCGTTCTGCATGTGCTGTTAACTCCTTCAGCACCATTTAGGAAATGTTATAATCCATTGCTCAAGTCCTGATTTCTTTCGCCATCTGGCAATGGATGCATCCCACTGTATGTCAAATTGGCAAAATACGTACAGCAAAAAAACGATGTGAAAAAGGACAGCCCTTTTTTGGCATGGTCTTTGATGTGCCTTGACTTACTCTAATATACCCTAGTGCTTACCTTTTATGAAGAACCACAGTAAGTGACAAATCAACAAAATAAGAAGTGCTCAATGCTACTCTGCTCCACATTATAGCAGTGGTAAGAGTGGATTGTAGTCGGGGGGGGGCACCAGAAGCTGCTGATGCTGGTGGTGTGGGATCTGAAGTTAGCTGCTGACAGGACAGGGAACGCGCAGCTGGATGGCAGCTGGGTCGTTTTGGAGCTGTGGAGTTGTGCGTACGCTTCCTTAAAAAACGGCGCTGTCATTTTACTTGTAGCCTGTTCTCAATAAGGCCCATTTCCTCCACCCATTACCTCCACCTAGAACCATGTGTGGTGCTGTGGACACCACCTCCTCAGTAGCAGTTAGCGTTATTGTCTGCTGCTCAGCATAAGCAGCCTGATTGTTTTAAGTTACGGTGTGTGGTCCTTGGTCCTGCTCGATCTCCCTGCTTCACATACCGACGGCTGTTTGATTAAACTATTGCAACGTGAAGCCCAAACTAAGAGATTCAGTTGCTCTCTCTTTTTAAGGTCACAGTGTGCCTTTTTATTTGCCTTAATTTGACAAAAAAAATGCTTGCTTGCAAAAGCAGGAGTTGCCACGGTCTTGCCAATCCCATGCAACAATGAAACATTTTTCTAAAGTGGAAGTACGAACCAGCCAAAGCCACTAAAAACATGGCCATTTGGGAACACCGCAGCTTGTAAATCCATATTAGTACCTTCAATTTGTTAAATACTCGAAAATTGAATGTGCTGCCAGTGTATATATGATGTTTTACTGGGGCTTTTCTAGAGGACTCATGCTGTGTTTCCAGCGTAACATTACATACGCTCATTTTACCGGCGCGGGGGCCAAGAAATCACCCTCACCTTTCTGGAAAGGACTCCAGTGCTTTCCACATAAAAATATTCTCCTGGAACTGGGATGTTAACTGTGGCACTTATTCAGAAATGCTAACGAAATGAAATGCGATGATTTGACTTTTTGGGGGTTTGAGACTATCCCCGGAGGGCGGTAAGCACTTTGATTGCGCCATCTCTTGAGAAGGCAATCAATTTTCTGCTATTTTCATTTTTTAATTCAGTTACATTTTTTGCTTGTGTTTTGCCATGTTAGACTCTGTTAGGGGAATTGTTAGGAAATTAGAATGGCCTTTTGGGGTTTCGTGAAATGGCTCCAGTATGAAAGTTCAAGCTGTTCAATATTATTTTTTTGTTTTAAAACACAACAACATTTGAATTACAGTAGAACCCCAGAGATATGAACATCAGTTACAGGCTGACCCCAGGAAGTGAGTGAACCCAGGAAATAGCGTTCTAATTCGCTAAATCAACAGTGTTTGATGAAAAGATGAGCCAATTCTATTCTTGCCGCTAGTGAGGACGGACTTACGGGTGTGTCTGGAACATGTACAACCGCCCGTTCTGAATGCCTCCTCCTTCGAGACGGCGCTTGCCTGAACGCTGGCCGTGCTTCCAATATGTCCAGAGAAGCTTTCTGTGCATGCGAGCTCATGCCGACTCCCCCCCTCTGGGGCAGACAGCCAATCGCCGCCCCCGAATGGGATTGACGGGCCTTTACCGGATGCCCCACCCTGGGGGCTCCACAGAAAAAGATTTTGAGCAGCCTATGCGTAAATCACAAACAACAGTAAATAACGTTACTCAACTCAGCATTTATGGTACGAAAGCACTGCTTATGGCAGGCTGTTCTTTTATTGCTCTAATGGCTTTTCTTGTGTTGTTTTACGAGTGACAGCAAACAAATGTCGGCCAATAAATTGCATTGCTCCAAAGATGCTGAGGAGCTGCCCAAATAACATTGCTAGCATTGGCCATTTTAGCCAGCTTACCAGATGTTGTTGCCTACTGATAAAACTCTCTACCCTTCAGAGTCGCACCAGCATGTGTAAGAATTATGATTGGTTCAGTGTAAATCAGCAACACATCACATTGTTGTGGAAATCAATCTATGCCTTAGTGTAATTATAGTCTGATTTCACTCATTTGTGTCCTTTTATTAAGGCCTGGTATTTCTTAGTAAACGCAGCAGAATGACTGTGGAGATGGCCACCCCTCCTACAGCAGACTCACGCTAGTTCCTGTCCAGCCCTCGTCGGCTTGCTGGCAAACCAACTGATTGTTTCCACTCGTAAAAGATTGTCCTGCCTCTGCTTCACTTGCACTATACAGGCCCATAACCGTGAACGATGCCGTCACCAGCCCTTCAGCGCAGAGTAAACAAACACCGCAGGAGTGCGTGTCCAAAAAAACCTGTCAGCGTTCCCTGCGTGGAGACTACACACCGCCCCCCTTCCCCCACCCAGGCCCTCATAAACTGAGACTGAGGGGTAGGTGCCCCATGGCCCCCGTCCTCTGGAGGCATCCAGTCAGCCGGCAGGATGGCTGAGTAAGACCTGGCAGCCCAGGAGGGGGGTCAGCATGCCATCATTTTAATTGGAAACATTACGAGGAGCCGTACCCAGGGGTTTGCTTTCAATTACCCACTCTCGGATTGGCAGGTCCAAAGACGCAGCCCATTCTGGCCTTTCCCCCTTGCTGTTCTCGTTGAGAGGAGGAGAATAATTCATTGGAAAAGTTTGATTTCTTGCACGGGTATTTGAAGTCGACCAAAATAGTATTAGTGGTTTGAAATGGAATATGTACTTTGACTGAAGACGTTATTGGCTGTGTGGCCTTCTTTGAGTGATTATATAGAAGGCAAACGTATGATGAAATTGGGTGTCATGGAAACGGTATCCAGGGCCAACCAGAACCTTTCCTGAATTTTGTGGACAGGACCCCAGCACATCACAGGGCTATTATCTCAGCCTGTGGGGCTCCAGGAGGAACATGTCAAATTAGGTGGTTGATTCATTGTTATTAACATGCTTGTGTTGAGGGGATGTGCATTAGCCAATTGTGGTGTAAATGTACACGGAAATACATTACATTATACATGCATGTATATAACACAAACACATATAATAATGTCCATATGCATACATGGAGGTGTGTACATGTATATGGACATTATTACCATATACATAATACATAATAATATATAATATAATAATACATAAACATATACAGACCTAGATGAACCAGGTGTGTTGCATGACGGTGATGATGATGAAATTATGCACACAGTGTATGCTGATTGTTGACCACTGTGTTTTCTAACCTTTCAGTGTCAGGGTCTCATGCATTACACGGTCAATCGCAGTTGAGCTCTTGGACTGTGTTCAAGTCCTCCTGAATGAATACTTGAGATGAGAGTAATGGTACATGCCGGGGGGCTGTAGGCACCATGGCAACAGACAGACCTCCCCTGGACTAATCGCCAGGGTGGGATGCTCATTGTTGCCGTCCTGCCTTAGCGCTGTAGAAACGTTCCCTGTGAGAAGGTTTGAGAGGGAATGTAAGTGAAGGAAATGGAGCAGATTTATAGTGTGAGATTGCGCAGTAAGGTGTAACTAACTAACTTTTGCCAGCACTTCATGCACTAAAAGCTGTTAATTTTGTATTGTCTCAGACTGGTCTGCTGCCGGTCAAATCGTTTCATGATGTGCATGAGCATCTCACTATATATAAGCACCTGTGTTCTGGAAAATAAATCTTCATATTTATGCTGAAGTTATTGGCATTATTTGCTTTAATTATTATTCTTAGATTTAATTCGATTTTCCTTTTTTTATTTTATCCTCACCCTGGTAAACTGCCAAAAAAAATCCATGAGTATCCAGAAGGGCTGTTTTTATTATGCTCAACGGGGTGTAGCCTTGTTTTTAATGGCACGGTGATTGTTTTTGTTTAGTTTTGAGAAGTTTTTCTTCTCTTTTTTGTTCTGACTCTGTTTTGCCATTCTCTCTATAGTCTGTCTCATGATGCAAACGTCACAGCATACAGGCACATGGGAACCGCTGCGTGTCGTTTATATTAAGAAGGCTGGAGAGACCGCATCGCCATATAAAGCGCAGAGGGGTTGCTGAAGTCACGCCCTGTCGTCCTGTCTCACAACATTTCAGGGGGAAAGCGGGGAAATGTGCCAGGAGCGGGTTTCTCACTCTGTCGTGAGATGGGAACGTTTTGAGGCCTGAGCGAGGGATGAAAAGGGAAAGAATGTCTTTTGTGAAAAGAATTGTCTTCTTTCGTTTGGCTTCCTGCTTTCATCTGCTGCGTGCCCTCTGACCTCCCGGGCGCAGCAATTGTTCATCCCCAGCTAGGACTTTCCATCTCCGAGCTTAGCCACCGGGAGACGGAAGAGAAGTTTAGACTTTTTAAAAGCTCTTCAAAAAAAAGCTTGACAATCAAAAAAAAAAAAAGAGCGTATATAATTTGGACAGTACAAAGAAACGACAACAAGAAAGAAAAGAGGAAACGGTAATAAAATCGAGAGGGACAGAGAGTTTGAAGGACGATGAGGGAAATTGATATATGTGCCCGATGAAAGCCACGCAGTTGATTTGTGTTGCTTCTGTCCTTTAGCTTGCCTTTCATCGGCACACGAGCCACTTATTTCATTATTAATTTAATATATACTCAGTGGAGGATTGTGAGAACTGCTGTATCCTGCCTGCTATTCGCATAGCAAATGCCAGTGTCTGTATTTATACTCTGCATTGGTTGTGTGAGACAGGTCAACGGTGCATTGTTATTTCCGAAACCAACTGAAGCTTGGATTATGTAATTCCGGACAGACAGTCTTTCAAATTTATAACTTTCATACCATAAAGCTGTCATGAAGCGGTTCAAAGGCCCTGTATTTCCTCCACTGGTGTGTGTTTTGGGGATTTAGCCTGGGCCGGTGAAAAGACACAGGCACACATGCGCTTTGCACTGTTTCAGCATCAAAGAGCCTCCAAGAGTATCCGCCTCCTGCTATGAGTCGGTCTACACAATCCCTTTACTCAGGAAGCTGTTATCTGTTCCTTTACAAACATCAGAAAGCTTAGAATTCTGTTAGCAAGGGTCAACTTCCATATCTGTAAGTGATGAATTAAGTTGCACTCTGCATTGCCTGGATGGCGTTTGAAGTGCTATCTCATATTGGGCGTTGTCACGGCACGCTCTGTGTCTGCTGTTTGCCGTTTTGTCGATCCGATCGTTCCAGACTGCGTAATCCCGTAAACACCTTTCGATGAGCTGTAGCTGAACATTGAGTGCAGGTGAGCATGAATGTTTGGAGATGTGGTTACCGGGGAGATGTTGCAGATGTCTATGGGATTGAGTAACAATGGACAGCGGTGGTGGAACCAGACCACTTGAGACTAGCGTTAAGCCTGACCCTGACTTAAGGACTCACCTGCTTTGTTTCCCCAGAATGGGATAGGGATCGAGGGGCGGCTCGCAGCTCTTTGTGGACCTTCCTTTGTGTAACATTCTTGAGTCGAGGTCTAGGTGTCAAACCACATCAAACTTTTATGAAAACTATTGTCTACATGAGCGGTTTGTGCACAATAGCAGCATGAACTAATTTGGAGACTATTTTTCTTTTTATTCAGTTGAGGAATTAAAATTGGTGGAAAACAGGAAACACACAAAATTAGCATTTAAAATTCTTTCAGCAAGCAACCCATTGACTGCTGATGCATTCCAATACTGTGAGTTGTAGTGACCTGTTTGTAATTGGTTGTGTGGGCCCTTTAAAATGGCTGTTATTTCTTCAAATCGGGTGAATGATTACCAATCCCCCTTGTCAGCATGACCTGGTCTGGTGTGTGTGAACTTGGGGTGGGGTGCAGAATTTGGGTTTTTCTCCTAGCCCGCTCTACCTCTCGAAGGCCTTGCCCTGTGTGTGTGTGTGTGTGTGAGAGCCAAACTCACCCCTCTTTTCTTCAGTCTGAGGGAGACAGGGCTTGTCTGGCAGTCTAGCAAATGAGTAACAAATGACAAACACTGATGGTGGTTCCACAAAACTGGTTGTTTGAGTCTACTGAATAGAGATTTATTTCTCAATGTTCCTAGTTTGCAGGAGAACTAAAGCCTGCTCTGCCAGGTTGAATCTTCTGTTTGTCCTTAACACGGAAACACATTGTTGTGCACTTCCAGCCAGATATTAGAGCACTTACACTGACTATTAATATAAAAGGTTTTTCAGTCTTCATGGAGAGTCTTCTCACCAGCTCCTGGCAAGTCTTTCTGAGCTAAAAGGTTTCGGAAAACCATTGAAGTTTTCAATTTTCAAACAAATGAAACAAACAGCTAATCCCTAGCTAAGCTAGCAGCAATAACGTAAATCCAGGAACAGCTGCAAATGAATTAAGTTTTCAAACAACCTAAGGTGTATATGTTTACCTAGTTAATGTTTGTTATTCCTTCAAATAAGTACAGTAAGTCAAGCCTGCATAAATGTATGCCCAGGGTTAATCAGCCAGAACTCTTGGCAGGGAGCAACACAGATGTTAACCTAAAATAATAACTGTGCCAACTGCTCGCTCTGGAAATGTTCCCCCTGTATTAATCCTTCAACACAGCTGTATTAAACGGTATCTCATGTGTCGAGGGGGTGCTGCCGATGAGGGTCATGGCAGGATCCTGGTGCTAAAACCGGAGCGATTGTTCTATTGGCAAATATTTTGACAGGGCTCTCGCTTTTCAAGGGTTGTGAATGTAACAACTGGCATGGACCTGGCAAAGGGAGAAGCAGGGCCGCCCGGATGCTGGGCTTGTCATGGTCGCCTGGTCGCAGCAGTGAGCGCTATGAGCTACGTTTTTCAGGAGGTCCAGACCGAGGCTTTTTGAGAGCGGGATAGAGGCCCACTCACTCGAGTACCACGACTTGTGACCACTCTGGTAGGTCACCCTGAGTTGCAAATAGGCTTTGTGCAGAGCCTCCTTAAACAAACAGGCGCTGGGAAGTCCAGACAGATGGTATCGCTCTGAAACTTCAGCGTGACTCAGACCTCCAGAGAGCCTCCATTTTATTTCTAAACCGGGATTCTTTGCAGTGATGAATAGAGACAACTTGAGCCTCTACGTTTCAGCCAGGAAACATTTTTTGGGGGGTTGCTTTAGGGGGAAAAAACTACCCCTTTCTTAGAGGAGGTTCTATGGGAAGTATGACAAACAGTTTATTACTCTGAAACGAGATACTGCCGCACCGTCAGAGAGGAGCGCTGGCCCTGGCCTAAAACGCATTCGTGCTGCCCAGTTTCCGAAACAGGACAGCCCTTTTTAGTCATTGATTCCCGGGGTTTCCCCATTTTAAACTTCACACTTGCTCTCGGAAGATGGTGACTTAGAGGTTACATTTTGGAAGCAAGCTGTCAAGAGAGGCAGCAATTCGAGCCTCACTACCATGTGCCCAGCACTTTGCTTAGAGCGTGGCTGGCAGCTGGTCAAACATTACACCGTGGAAACGATATGTCACCTGCACGTCAGCCTCGTGCCCCGAATCCTATGGCTCCATGTCTATATTGTATGCAAAATGCAGTTACATTAGCAGTTCAGGGTGTCTGCCAAAGCAGATGTGAGAATGTATGAAGGTGTGAATCATATTAATGTCACCATTTAGTTTTTTAATTGATATTATTAATTCATTTCATAATTTAAGTTCTAAAAAGTGCATTTTATTAAATAGTTGATGATTCCATGAGAAAGCAGGACTTGTTGCTTATATCAGATGAATCCATTTTGTACAGTATGGTACAGTTTGGTGTGCGTTTTGTTATCTCAACTGCCGTTGTTGAACAAAAGAAAAAAAACTATTTTTAAACTTTTAGACTTATTTTTGGTCCCTGTTCTACAAAATCCAGAAGTTTATTGAATTCCACAAGTGTTTACACAGCTTACTCTTGTCTGAGGACAACGTGCGAGTGCTTCCCGCTATATTTTCGTCCGAGGGAAGCGGACGGCAAGCCGCGGGTAGCTCCGCAAACCAGGTGAAGGAGACGTGAAAGGCAAGAGAGGAAATTCAGGGAGACAACAGAACATACTCAAAACACAAAAGGCGTATTATTCTCTCCTCACAACCGGCAAAACCGCAGGCCTCTCTTTCGTCCCAATCAAATCGTCGCACAATTGACAAAGGAAGAGTCTATAAATGCCCAAATTGAGCTGGGGTAGGAACATGGGCCGCGAGTGATCGTCTGTCCTGGTGACCTGCTACAACTGGGCCATTCAGCGCCGCCAATTACCTCCTCCACGCATGACGCCATGGGAAACCCACATCAGTGTTGGCACCGCTCTGTCCGTGTTGGGCCGTGGGCGTGGGCGCCCGCATTGATCCCCTACTGTAAGTGTCTGAAGTAATGGAGACTGCCCTTTGTGCTCTGACGTGGGCCTTACAGCCATCAATTGTTGCCCTTTTTGGCAGGGGTTTTACATATGCCTCCGACCCACCACCATTGGAATCCGGCAGGCTTCGGAACTACAGTAGCTAAGAGCTTTCAACACACACCTTTAAGGACAAGGTTGACTGCCTGTCTGAATAATGAAAGCTGAGCCATTGACACAAAACAAAAAAAACAGCCAGCATAAAAATGAACTCTGGGCCTCCCGGGTGGTCTAGTGGTTACAACGTTCGACGCTCGCCACTGCAACCGGGGTTCGATTCCACCGGTCACGCCAGAGTCGGCTCTGGCCGGGAGTACCATCGGGGGCGGCGATTGGCTGGCTGTCATTCTCTTTTTTTTTTTTTGTGTCAATGGCTCAGCTTTCATTATTCGGACAGGCAGTCACTGTCCACAGCTGCATCTCTTTGCACCATGTTCCTCTGTCGCAGTGTGCGTCCTGCAGCGACTGCATTAGTGGTGTGTGAACGTGGCGTGCATGCACTTCGCATGCAGTCTGAGCGCCCTCACTGTACCGCTACACCCTCTACAGCGTAACGGTGCGTAATAAATCTCAAGCGCATTCCTCCAGCTCCAGCGCGGTGAGCGCAGCCATATTTAATAGGCCTGGACTTTGTGTTAACAGCTTTACCACATCACCGAGGAGTGTGTCACCGCACAGAGTATCCGAGAGGGCGCGCTTAAGTCACACATTTGCACTCCGCTCTGCCAAACGAAGCGCGAGCAAAATCCATTTAAAATTCCTCTCAGCACTTCCTGTTACACGGCTGATGGGATTTTCCGGGATGACCTGCCCAGTGCGTCGGGGGCCGCTCCAGCAAGACGAGGGCCTCGTCTGTAGTCAGTCAACTCTGGATAGGGCGCAGTTATAGACATCCCCCTCCATTTGCTACCCGTCTAACAAGTCGTCCGAGCACTGAGGCAGGAAGCTGGAGTACCACAGGCCGACAAACTGGGCTCCTGCAGCCGGCCCCAGCTCCCAGAGTACGGCCTTTGCTGGGCCACACGCCGCGCTCAGCTGCGTCGGCTGCGGGGTTCGCACACGCCCATAGCGTGTGGTTTCCGTTGAGGTACGATAGCCTCTGCATCGCGGTATCGGTCTGCTCGATGTTTGCTTCGTGCTGATGGGGGCTAGGGGGCCGTGTCTCAGGGAGGTCTTGAATGGCTGCGGGGAACGGGGTGGATCGGTTGCAGGAGAGCCCCCGGCAGACAACAGCAGAGGTCAGTGGGTTTTGGGCTGAGGCTCTGCAGTTCCACGAACCCTGGCGCTGCTGTACATTTTGAGGAGGAGGAGGAGGAGGGGGTGAGGCCTGGAGCGTGTCTCTCAGGGAGCGATCACGCTAGCGCTGATTAAGAGTTTCCGGGAGAACGCGGTCAGCGCCTGGGGCAGGGACCCTGCGTTGAAGTGTCCTCTCTCCAGAAACAAACACACAGAGAACCAAGCGATCTCAGTTTCTGAGCAGCTGGGCAGGATCCCAGGGATGATGCTTAAATATGGTTGCCGTGACTACTTTTATAGCAGGGATCTCAAAACTCCAGTCCCGGAGGGCAACGGGATCGGCAGGTTTTTTGTAGCTTCCTTTCCGATCAGCAGCCAAACTAGGCCTTGGAAATAATGTGTGTGGGCTCCTTCGCCAATCAATGACTTAAATTCAGCACTGCAGTGATGAAACACCCCATAAACCAGTAGACGCTGCGGCCCTCTGGGATTTGAGTTTGAGACATCTTTAAAGCGTGTGTGGCCTGTTCTGTTTTGTTGGTAGAAAGACCGCGGATCCATGTGGGAGTGCTGGCACCTGCGTTCAGCCTTGATGGTCTCACATTCCCTGTGTACGAGCAGTTTTGCGGCAGATGGCTTTACACAACCGAAAAGAGGGAGCTCCCTTTTTCTCTCTCTACCTCATTTTGCGGCAATTAGCGTTCAGCCGTAGACGCAGGCCGTGGCTGATTTGGTTTGACTGGAGACTGCTGCATTTAAGCCTGTGGCTATCGTACACATATGGGGGCTTGGGCTCATTTCGTAGCGCTCCCGTTCTGCAGCTGAGCGTGCGTCATTGTGGTGGGCTGATGTTGATTGCTGACTGTGGCGACCACTGAGCATTGCTCTCAGGCCCTGTTACTGTAATTACCCTGACTCAGGTAAAAGAGTGGGGAGAAACCCAATATCCTGTGAGATTGAGGAATGCCTCCTCAAAGGGGGGGTGGGGGGGGGGGTTTAGGGAAACCGCAGCCCTTTTAGGCGCAGATGGTCAGTTCCAGCCAGCCTCAGCTCACGTTAATGAGTGAGGTCATCTATGTTTATTAAAAATCGCGGGCCCGTCTGTCAGCGCCCCCTCATGCGGGCTCTTAAAAGGCTCCCTGTGCCGCTTGTATTCTGCGGGCCTGCGGGTTTACCAGCGCGTGGACGATCCGCTCCGGCGGGTCGCGCTGTTACCGTGTGAAGTGATGGAGGAGTTTAGCTTTCCGTAATATATCAGTCCGTGTGCTCATTCGTCTTTGTGCTGGCTCAGCCCGGCGTAACAGCGTTAACAGGAGCTTAAGTCCATGTTGAATTTCGGCTCTGAAATGTCTGCGTTTGGTGCCATTCGTTGCGCTTTGACTCAAACCCAGGGTTCTTCTATGAGAAAAAAATTTGCTAAAGTGTTGTACTGCAAACTTAACGAGCATTTATAAATCTGCTGGGTAAAGGCCGTATATTTGCTCCACATTTGGTTTACCGTTTGTCAAAACTAATGAATTCCTTTCTTGCATTTACAATTTCCTGTTTATACTGTATATGAATGGTCAATTGTAACAGTTGGGTGAACCAAGGACAGTTTTTCATTGGAAAAAGCGTGGGCTTCGATTGAGTCCCTCCTGTTCACATTGTTATTACCGTGATGCATTTCCCATCAGTGTAATGAGATACACTGAAGTCGTTTGAGCTGCTGTGTTTCCTCAGATGTTGCTGTTTAAATGATGAGTCCTCGGGTTCCCTTTGAGCCGATGTTTGTCCGTCTCTCGCGCCCCATCGCCGACTCACCGGGAGGGAGATTGAGCCTGTCCCTCAGCATGTGTCCTTGGAGCTCAGTCTGTTTGCAGGACTGTCTCTCTGCCCTCCCTGACCCCCCCACCTTCTCAGGGGCACACAGCAGGTCCCGCTACCCTGCTGGCTGGACCCCACTGACCATTATTAATCACACAGGATACAATAAAGAGAGCACTCGGACACAAAATAGAGGATGAAAGAGGCCGTGTTTGCTCCCGAGTGCAAAGTCAAACCTCATTTGTCCTCCAGGTGGTCAATTCAGTGAGAGAAGAGTGTGTGTGTGGGGGGGCAGAGGGAGGGTCAGAATTTGACATTCCTGGCATTCCCAAATTCCACTCCCCCGACCCCTGTGAGTGCGCATCACAATGCTGAGCACCGGGTCAGTCTCTGATCCCGGGGACAGATGTCATTTCCTGTGCCTTTTTTCCTGTTTCACACCCAAGTGTCTAAAGCAATCAGAAGCGCCGGAAGAACAGGTGATGTCCCTCCTGGGAACCATTACATTGCCATTTTGTGTGATATCAGGAGTGTGTGTTTTATCCAATCTCTCAACATGTACGCCCTTTTAATAACCCATTTTAATATCCATGGTGTAAATCTTGTGCATGTTTTTGCCTAGCTTAACTGTTAACGAGCCCTGTGGATTCCCATTTGAGAAGGGCTCTCTGCAAAGAATTAGGTAGATTAAACAAACTGTTTGAGATTAAAAGCTCATAGAAGAGATCGCATTACTGTTCAAACAGTAGGTCGGAGGCAGCATGCCCTTGTGTGCACTCATTCATACAGTAATGACTTCATTAATCTTGAGCAGACAGCCATGGAGGTATTTTGCTCTGGTGGTGCCCTTGTCATTATTACAGACAGAGCGAGAGAAAGACAGAGAATGGGGAAGAGAGAGAGAGGGAGGAAGCAAGAGAGAGAGAGAGAGAGATGAGAGAGAGAGATGGGGAGAAAGCAAGAGAGAGATGAGAGACAGAGAAAGAGGGGAAAAGAGAGAGAGGGAGAGATAGTGGAGAGATGAGAGAGAGACTTCTGTGGGGAAGGCACAGACAGGGCAGATGTATCCGATCTGTATTGCACACAGATGTCCATGTGATGTAATGTGACATTGGGCCAATCTGGATGCCGCCAACCCTGTCCTGTGAACAGTGTGGTAATCGCCCACCAGAGCAGTGCATGATGGGAGGGTTGTGTAATTCGATTTTTTGGCGAGCGCTGTGGCATCTGTGGTCCGAACGGCACAGAGAGCAGGTGCGCCCATGCTGGATGGCACTGGCATCGTTGGCATTGTGAGTATGCATTCCAGTCAGCACTGCGTTATTGTTCCTGTGGGAAACTTGTGTGGTATGGGAACGGGCATGGGAAAGCACGAGAGAGCGCAAGAGCTAGGGTGGAACTCAACAGCACGCACACTGCGCCTCTGCCAAACCACTGATAAGCAGTGGTGGACACTAACGAAGGACAGTCAGTTGACTTTGACTTATTACTGTACTTAAGTACATTTTCAAGTATCTGTGCTTACTTAAGTATTTCCATTTTTACTTTTATTTTTACTTTCACTCCCCTACATTTCAAAGGCAAATGGGGTTAAATGTAAGAGTTTTTACCTGTACTTTTACTCAAGTAAAGGGTTTGTGTACTTTGTCAACCACTGCTGATAAGTAAGCCAGTCATTTTGCTCACTACCCAGCTTCACCTGCCCCATACCTCCACCAAAATTGAATTGGTTCTCGCTGGTTCCATCAGCAGTTAGTTCACCAAGTGTCATCCAAATCCACGCATGGCTTTTTCACTTGTCCTATCCACAGTCTGAGACAAACACACCAGGCCAATCGTATAGCCTTCGCTCCACCTACTGGTGACTGAGGTAATTAACTATACAGAATGCATACTGCATGTGCCACTTCACCCATTATTCAGAATCCCCTAAACAAACACACACACACACACACACACACAGGCACATACACACACACTTGTGGTTCTGTACGGCTCAGTAGGTAGAGCACGGCGCTGACAATGCTTAGTTTGTGGGTTTGATTCCCATTGGGGCCACATATACTGAAAAATGTATGCATTCATTACTGTAAGTCTCTTTGGATAAAAGCGTCTGATAAATGGCATATATTACACACACACACACACACACGCATCTATGCCCAGACAACAATACTTGGAAATTAACCGTGTTATATTGAAAGCAGCTGTCCTCCTTCCCCTCCCCACAGACTTCTTGGCTCTTGCGAGGACAGGCGCCGCCCGCCGCTTGCCCTTGGTGCTCTTCAAGCAGGCAAGACCGCTTTTGAGAAGCAAACGCTCTGCTTCATTACTTCAGAGCTCCGGGACCTTAATTCACCCGATTTGCCAGATTTTTTGGCACATTTTTTGCTGTGTTTGACCATACAGTGGCATAAGGCTTGCAGAAGCACCGCCTGCTCTAAACCGTGTGCCAACGGAGGATAAGGAAGATGATTTGAAGAGGGGAAATATAATAATGTTTTTATTTTATATTAGGTTATTCCGTCAGGCAGCAATGATTCCATCAGATTGTTTTGGACAGCCATTGCACTGTAGCACAGTAAAACACACACATAAGAGGTGCAGTCTCTTTTTATGTCCGTGTTTCCCTGAAGAGGGACATCACACCGTGCGTGTGCTTAATTCTACATATTGTTTTATTTACAAGTCTCTCCCTGTAATCGCAGTGTATCCAAATAGCGGAGTGTTTTAAAGTTATTGCAGTTTAAATGGACGACCTGATTGTAGGAAATATTATAAGGTCAAACATGGCTCGTTGTGAACTGTGTCCTAAAAATCTGCTCTCGGCCGAAAATATGTAAGAGAGAAAAAAAAGAGGTTGACTAAGTAAACGTGTGGAACAGAGGCTGCATTGAGCCGCAGTGAGGGAAAAGCAAACTCCCTGGGTGTATGTGGAAGGCAGAAATGCAAAATGGGATAATTGCCTATCTCGGAGAGGGGAACAGACAGGGCAGTGTGCTTCTCTCGGCCTCTTGGTGTCTCTGTGTGTGAACAGCGCAGACCGAGGTAAACCCTGACCAGCTTCGCTCACCAGCTGCGAGAGTGGCTCTGCCTCTTTCAGCCGGTGTCGCGTGTGCCCGGTGACAACCGCAGGGAGGAGCATTGCTGGTCACCCGCTTGCTCCTTTAGCAACGAGGAGGTGTTACCGCACGCCGACTGAGCATGTCGAAGATACGCTGCTCTTGATTGGTCAGCCTTTGAGCATACATTATCTCAGTTTATGCTTTGGGACCACATATACTGAAAAATGTATGCATTCATTACTGTAAGTCACTTTGGATAAAAGTGTCTGCTAAATGGCATATATTATATTATGTATCATCAGGCCTGAGTTCAGAAGCCCAGACCTGATGTCATTGGACAGTAGAGCAGATCACATGGTATCCTCACATGAGTCACAGATCACATGGTATCCTCACAGAGTTCAACTGATCTGGTTTCAACATAGGTCTCCTAACCCAAATTTCAACAGTTGTTGGTTTTCCACCATGAGTGAAATGCCCATATGAGATGGGAGTCTTTTTAGGTTGTATTGAGTGTCAGTGAAGCAGTATCACATTCCCAAGAGATGCTGCTTTATTTGCTGTTCATTAAGAACATTTACAAGTGGAACCATTTCCGTTTACTGTCTTTGTTCTCTTTAAAGTGTTCATTTTACTTGTCATAATGGCTGGAGGAGGCTCTCACCTTCAGTACTAATAGAGCTGTATGTTGCATTCAATGCTGGCACTTGCTCTCATCCAGAGGGACTGCAGTAGTACCTTTGAGGTGGAGGAGGAGTGGGGGGAGTATAGTGCTAAAGAGAGACAGTACAGTAAAGTTGCCTAGTTAGACTGTAGCTGAAAACTGTCCAATTACCTTGATACGAATAAATGTTACTTAATAAAGTTATACAAAAAACAATACAATAGGCTCAGCAAACAACAACAAATAAACAGAAAGTGCTATAAATAAGAGCTATGCAAAGTGCTGAGGAGGGTTGGAGGTTGTGGGAGAGCCAAAGTATATTGGGTCTGAGGCATTGGGTCTTTGGTCTGCGCTGGAAGATGACCGGTGTCTCAGCAGCTGTTCTGACTGCTGTAGGGAGCTCATTCCACCACCGGGGGGCCAGAACAGACAGCAGACCTGAGGACAGACGAGCAGGCACATGGGAGATGTTCTGAGGTTGCAGGATGGACAGGTCTGTCTGATGATCGTTTCACGGTATTGGTGAAGAGGTTGTCCCTGTAGAAGGCTGCTAGGCTAGCACCAAGATTTCAAATTTGATGCGAGCTGTTACAGGTATTTGCATTAGTCTTCATTAAAGTGCCTCTTACCGTGACACAGATGATCTTAATGTTAAAAATATCATTGTGATGCAACAAGTGTTGATGCATTAAAGCACCAACATTACACGTACAAATATTGCAAATATATATATATATTTTTGTGTGGAATATCTCACATTGCCACGTGATACAGCCCCCCGATTGGTGTTTAACCACCCTAGAAAAATGTCAGAACCTCTATAGAACCTCATTTAAACCTCTATAAAAACCGAATCCAAACCCCTGATAAAACTGCCCCCAAGGCATAACAGAGCCACCACCTTAGAACGGGTGCTGAATAAATACTGCTCACCTGTGCTGGATTTAGAAAAAAGTCCTGCGGTTGTAAGGAAATACGCTTGAGCGAACCATAAACATTTACCAAAGACATGTGTAGGATTACGCCTACATTATTACAGCCTGTTGGAAGCACTAGCAGCTTATGGATGGCGTTAGCTTTAAGAATGTTACGTTTGTGTAGGGCCTCTGATATCCAGATCAAGTGCTTAGCCACATGAGCAAATATTAAAAGTGCTCCAGCTTTGTTGTACTAGATTACTTTCAGTGTTATTGAGATGGCTATAGCCTGTATATGGTGCTGTTCCTCACTTTCTGGGGGGTACAAGGTGAGAATTAATTCAACTTTTGCCCCACTTTCTTAAATCGTGAAATACTTTTGAATGTTTCCCTGGGGGTGTGGGATTTGAGGGAGTATCCTGGTGTTGACTGGACACAGACAGATTAAGGTGGATTGTGTGTTCATTTGTTGTTGCTTTCGCCCAGTGTTCATGCCAGCAGTACGGTGAGGTGGTTGGTAATGCCACGCTTGTGACCAGATCAGGTTGTGATCAGACGGATGAAAAATTTGGGCTGGGCCGCTGCAGTCATTCCCTGCAGCACGTTCAAGATATTTAATTTGGCATGCAGGGGTAGGTGCAGTCTAGTCTGGGCATCTGTGGAGCAGATTGATGTGTTTTTTGGTTCCTGCCCTTGCAGCTGGGTATGAGCGATTTGGGCTTGCCAGCGTCCGTCCACTTCCTGTCCCGTGTGCCCGACGAGAGATGAGCTCACAATTAACCGCGTCACCACGGGGAATTCCCGGAATGTTCAGCCCCCGCTCTCTCTCTCTCTCTCTCTCTCTCTCTCTCTCTCTCTCTCTCTCTCTCTCTCTCTCTCTCTCTCTCTCTCTCTCTTTCTCTCTCTCTCTCCGTTCCCTGAGACGCCCGGCTCTTTGTGTTTCCCTTCGTTTGCCCCTGTCTCCTTCTGGAGAGCTAATTAATGAAAATGACTCACTTCGTTCTGCGGGAGGAAACCGTTCATTCTCCTCCAGCTCAGCATTTAAAAAAACGATGCTGAAAAATCCCCCAATGCTGAAAAATAAAGGTGGGGGGGGAAACATTAAACATTCGCTTGGCTTCCACACAATGGGCCGGGAACGCGCCAAACGAATGACGCCCTGATTTTGCGAAGCGCTGTGATCGTAATGAAGTCCCGCAGATGGGCCGTGGAAAAGGGCTGGCACAGGGCGCTCCTGGAAGCGGCCGCTTTGGATCACGTCGCGGGCCCGGGGGAGGGAGCTGCTGGATCCTTGCCTTGCCCACTCATTTCCCACTTCCCCTCCTCCTCCCCCAGTCCGCTGCCTGCCGCCCTCTCCGGAGAGAGGTGCATGACCTGACCGCTCGAGAATTTGACCCCCAACCCTCCCCCCATCTCCACCACCTTTCCCAGCTTGCTCTGTCTTGTAAAAAAACCGCGACGAACGTTAAAACGCAATGGATCGTAAAAGCGCGCTTCCAGCCCCTGCGGGAGTGTCCCCTCTTTCCCGACAAGGGGGCGGAACAGGAGCCCTTCCAGGTTCCCATGGGCTCCTTCTCACGGCATGTCCATGCTGGTCTTCTCTGGGTGCAGGGCGGTGTGCTGGTTGCAAAGAAAGAAACGGCGTCGCGGCGGTAGGGATGCGGTTTTGGAACCCGTCCCCCGCGCGCGCACACATGTGCCGTAATCCCCCACAAAATAAATCACACACATTACAGTCATTAACTCACAGACAAGGGGAATGATCACAGTGCATCCACGGCCCCTGAGCTGTCAGTCACGGCTAAATGGATATTGCACTGCCAGCCTATCAGGAATGCCATCCATGGTTTCAGTTGTCCCGGTTAAGAGTTTGCTGCATAGTGGCTTGCAGGTGCCATACGGGGACTGATTGCAACGTGAAGACAGGAACGCCGAATGCACAATAGACACCTTGTTTACATGGTCTGGTCTGATGTCAAATTGGAGGAGTGTCACAATGTTACTTACTCCGAGTAAGTGTGTCTACTTCTGATTCTGGCATGCGCGCTGACAAAGACATTAAAAGAGAGGGAGAAAATGTTGGCCGCGTGAACCCAGTTTAAAATGAACCGCCAGATGCTTTTCCGCAAAACAAAACAGGGCATGTTTTCCAGTAATAAATTAAGCATATTGCAAACTGTTTTGTTGGGTTTAATCAAGTTAACAGTCCCAATGGCTGTTTATTTGTGCAGTATTAATGACCCTTGGTGCCTCGCTTTCCCCAGGAGAAATCAAACTGACAGTATCCATTCACTCGACCTACTTTGAAATAATGCCATAAATTCAAATCTAAAGTGTATAGGAGATGAAATTATTTGCAATCCTCGTGACTGAAATTCCCCCCCGTCTCCCTGATTTATGGTAAAAGCCTGTGTCTTTTTAGAGTCTGGCAGCGCTCAGAATGCCAGAGTCCTCGGAAACTGGAGATATGACTTATGCATGATAACAGGTTTCTGGCCCCTAACTCCTGCCCTGCACCCCCCCCCCCCCGCCCCAGCTCAGCAAAATGATATCAGCCTCCTCAGAGGCATTTTGCCTGGTGTGCATCTAAGTCTAACCCAGGCACTGCGAGGACTCAAATTATAGATAGAAGAGAAACGATACTCTTATCATGTTGCGCGGCAAAGTAACTGGGATAGGAGTCAAGGGTTTTAGGTCCATTTCAGCCATTACTTCATAGGTTCCGCGCGGCTTCACCTCAGTTCAGAAATTGAAACGGCCCTTTTGGTCGGAGGGTTGGAATTAATGAAAGTTGAAAGAGATTAAGAGCCAGTTTGGAGAGCTGCCTCCTGCGATGACTGACTTTTCTGCCTCTGTGGCTCATGGCTGGAGACTGCTGCTGTTCAGCAATGCTGTTTGGCGTCAACAAAGTAAACAAGTGGGATGCGCTGTCTAAAGGCCACAAGAGTCACACGAGCACAGTGATGGCGGTTTTTCAGGGGAAAGGAATTTCTGAAATGAGTCGTCCTGTCTTCCGGAAGCTGGAAGTGCCAAAGGAAGCGGGATGGATCTTATCGCCCTATCGGTCTAAAGACAACACCGGGTCTGGGGAAGTAGGTGTCACTAGGGAAGTCAGTCACGGTCACACTGATCCTTCAGCAAAATGGTAACAGTCTGCCTCCTATAGCATAACACTTTCAGGAATCCATATCTTAACAGCTGGAGGGATTAAAATGTGGAAGTCCACCTCCGTAATCCACCAGAATAATGTAATACCGTTCACGATTTTGCACCCCCCGCCCCCAAATTAAAACCTCATCTCATCCGTCATGTTCCGCAGCTGTTTAGGTCAAATCCGGCGAGTTTTCTCTTTCTCCCACAATGCTTAGCTTGCCCTTGTTAATTGTTCACGGAGCTGTGGGCTCTGTCGTGTTGCATACTTGGGCTCACCGTGACGGTAATCCCTTGTGTCTGACCCACACATGTGAGCAGGGCGCTCGATGGGAAGTGACAGCAGCCCTGGTGTGTGAGCCCAATCAAAGTGCCCTTAAAGGCCCTTTAAAAATAGGTTTCCCCCATTCACCACCTCGATTCCTGTCTGATTCCACCACCGCAGAGGATCGGTGACCGCAGGGAATGACTAGGCCATGTGCACGGCTCTGGCAGGAGGCTTATTTGATTTGATTGAATATTCACAGGTGCCGTATTCACTCTCAGCGCACGGCTGATTTTATGAATGAATGTCGTCACTGCAGAGCTTTAAGTTCGGGCTCTTGCCACTTGATGGAGCTTGAAGACCGCTCGTTTCAGCTGTTTTTGAAGTTACTCTAAAACCCGGGTGTTTGACCTGTCACCTCTTGCCTCTTGTGATGAACGCATGGAGGCGAGAAAGCTGTCTGTGCCGAGTCTGGCCTCGTTAACCACTGTGCGTGGCCGTTTGTTTCGAGTCTGGCCTCATTTTTATATATATTTTTATTTATTTATTCAACTTTCTGCTGTTTTTCACCCCGTTTTTCTCCCAGTTTTTAGTATCCGATTATGCCCTCATTTTTCACGTCAATTATCCCACTTCCTCATATATCTTACGAGTTCACTGCCGTAGTCCTGATACCGGCAGTGAAATGCGGCTGGGCCCCGCCTCCTCCGAGCCTGAACCCGCCAAGCCGTCACTGTAACTCCGGTATGCGCGCACAGGGCTACTCCTATTCGCAGCGAACTCGCATCAATTTCCCTCCCCCCACCCTGGGGCGGACAGCCAATTGCCGCCCTCTAGTGGCACTCCCGGACAGAGCCGAAACGGAAAATCCAGGAATGCTTCATATTGGCAGTTCGACTTCCCTCGTGCGACTCACTACGCAAATGTCAGTCAGGTGTAGGCGTGTCCTAGCTCTTAGCATCCAATCACCAAAGCATCACTGCATCATTTTGTTAGCAGGTATTCTAATCCAAGATTCATTCATTCCATCATTTTGTTTGCATTGCTTACAGTGAACAGGTGTCCTATTATTCAGGCTACGTGATGCTTGCCTTTGATCAGGATTCCTGTTCTTTAAGCTCAACCTGACACTTGCTCCTTACATTCACTTGCCTAGAGACCGCTGACAAGAGATTGGCTTTGAATTAATGGTTTTTCAGTATTCAATCTTCAGCTTTACTGACATCCATTGTTTGGCACTATGGGGGAAAAAGCCTCTTATTTTGTGAATTTATGTTGTTGTAATACAATCCACAATTTACACAGGAAGTTATGCACAGTGCGCATAAAAACAGGAAATTGCAGAGAATGCATGGACATTGTCTCTGAATAAAATGAGCGGGTCTGTTTTGCTGTATTTATACAGCTGTCTAACTAGAACAAGTGTTTTTTATTCAGAACGTTAAGATGAATTGTCTACATGTCCCTCTTCGTAATCATGTATGACATCGTAATACCTCAATGTAACAAAGCTTTCCGTGTGTTCTCTTCAGCCGTTTAAGACAGACATGCTCTCGGGCACAGACGGTCTCTGGACCTCCTTTGTTGTAGAGGCAGGCATTAGCACTGGTCCTGATGTCAAAGGGGTTTTATTTACCGAACAGGGGAAGTGTCTTTTCATCAAGGACGGTTGATACCTGATCCCCCACTCACCTGCGCACAGTCCGCATGCCTCTCATTCCTCACCGCCGAGCACAGCTTTTGCCGCGCCGACCCGACCGTGTAATTTCACAAGCTCGCATTCTGTTACAGCTCTGCACTTACCCTTCTCCTTCCCGCCACCCGTCAACTGTCTTATCCGCGTTTGTTGCGGGCTTGTTTAGGCGAGCGGAGGTACGTAAACGCACTGATTACATGTGTGTGTTGCTTGTGACCCACTTGTACTGCTGCGTGTGTACTGGAACATCTCAGCCACGAGAGCACTGCAAAGGCCTCACCAAAAACATGGTAAACCTGAGACCTTATTACAAGGGCCGCTCCCAGACCACTGTAGCCACATTGTTGTTGAAGAGAGCGGAGGCAACACAATCCTTTCCGCAGCCAGCTGTGGCCAAACCGTACATTTACGTTCAGAAAACGAGCGGTTCACTCGTGGTTTGGACCACGAAACTACAAAATAAAAAACAAAGAGGTCTGGGCTTGCAAGCTCCACAGTGAAAGTGGAAATTCGGTCTTAGCGGGTAAATCCATAACAGGTCAGTGCTGATGGCATGTGACAAGAGGCCAATTACGGGAGGATGTGGGGGACCGTGCAGCGAGGGGCTCCGCGCGGCCTCCCCGGCTTGCTGGACTCTGGCCAAGTGCAGCCAGGGAAAGGCAGGGCTGATTAGAAAGGGCCGGCCCTGACCTCCACACATGAAACGCCATTACGGGGGCCGAGTCGATCCGCCCGCCTCCAAATGAGGCTAAATCCCTCATCTGCTCCACTTAGCCTGTCCCAGCCCTGAGCCCCTCATCATTGGCTTTCATTGTCATCGCTCAGGCCCCCAGTCGCCACACTGGCGCTCCTCTCGCCGGTAACCCCGCTCGGGGTGAGCCCCACGTCGTCTCCGCGTTGTTAATTCCCATGCTGATTGAGGAGTGACGTCTCCCGCCCCTTGCCCGCGCCCCAGGCGCCGTGCGCCCAGATATGCACGTAGAGGAACCTTGAACGACGGATTCCTTTCTGGATTCTTGTTGTCGTCTGAAAAAGCGCATGCTCGGGTGGAGACGATTACGAGGCTGACCTCCGGCGCGCCGTCTTTTTCAGTTCGCCCCACTCCGGGCTTACGTAAGGTCCCCCGGGTCCTTTGAAGGCGGCGTGTCCGTACCCCAGGGGCTGCACTCCTCCGGACCCTTTCTCCCGACACGTATGGGACCGGCGCTGATGAGAGCCAGGTCGGGGGGAAGCTGCGGCCCGCGGGCCCTCTGCGATGCCACTCCGGATCAGAACAAGCCGGCCTTTGTGGCCTCCGCCCCGGCCCTCTGATCGCTGGGCTGGGCAGAGCTGGCAGGCGGCACGCTCCGGTGGAATGTTTTCGTCCGCGCTCTGGAATCTGCCTTTCTTACTTCACGCCGTGCTTTGCGCTGTGTACGGTCCCATATCCAGTGATTGGGTGGGATGCTGCTCTGGGTTGACTGTGAGCCACAGCGGGCATGGCAGACAGAGGATCCACAGTGTCCACACAGAGCTGACACTGTCACCCTGTTCTGAGTCTGTCTCCTGACCTTCCCATCGAAATGATCAGATGTCAACCTTTTAGCGCAAAGGGCACGAAGCCAGATTTTTCAAACTGATGATATTCGCATGCTAAACTCAGTCCAACTCAATTGGACTGTAAAGGTCAGCTTTGACACAAAGCGGTCATTTTTTAAGATTAATGATCAGTCATGTTTTAAATGTGGTCTCGTGTCTTATAAGTTGACTTCTGACTACATTCTTCTGACACAAAGGGATGACTCCAGGTTGTAATTGAAATAACTGCTGTCCCATTCTGTGGCTGTAATGTACAATTGGAATTGTGTTCTTAGCCTGTAATGTACCACTGCCATCCAGCTCCAACACTGTAGTGTAATATGCTAGTCATATCTTATTTTCACGATACGTATACAGGTACATCATCACTTTTATTTCAACAATATCCTCTTATTGTAGTTTTTATTTTGTCTCCTCCCCCACCCACTACTCCAACCAATCGGTCAATCCCTTCATTATCACTGACTGTGAGATTTCAGTTTAGGGCAGAGATGCAATTTAGCCAGTGCAAGATAGGGACAGTGAAGGGCACAGGGAAGCAGTCTTTCTGCAGGTATTTAATCTCCCACTCATGTTTTAATTGTCCACTTACCTCTCCATTTACCTCTCCATTTTCTCGTTGGTGAAGTCCAGCAGGGAGCACACTGAATATAAATAAAGATACATCAATTGAAATCAGCTTCCACGCAATATATGGTAAATGTAAATCACAGAGAGGCAATTGTCTGGGATGAAACGCAGCCTTTGTTTAGATGTAAATGTGTAAGAGGTAAAAGGGCATAACGCAGTTCCTTCAGAATCCTCACTTAGCTCACACTGAAAAACCCTCGCTCTGACACACCGTAAGGCATGTGCTTAAACGGGAACTTTATTTACTTTGATAGCCCCGATTGGCGACAGGGTTCTGAATGCCCTTATAAGCACGAAATAGCTCAATCAAGGACAGGACAGGAAGAAGCGCCTGAGAGGCGGAGAGAGCAGCCCCCCGGCCAATGCCAGGACGTCCCATTGTTGTGGGCCAGCGAGCCCTGCGGTTGGTCCAAACAAGCCAACTCCTTCTGCCGTCAGGGCTGCCTTTCATTTACATCATAAAAGGTGTGGGAGGAGGTGGGGGGGGGGGGGAGTGGGCGCTGTAGAGGAGTGAGCCGCTAACTGTGCATTTACTTAACAAACCCCATTCCAGCCCCCAGAGACTCAGAGCGCAGAGCTGCAGCAGCAACTGAGCCGCCCTGTAAAGACCCCTGACTGCATGTGGCCGGAGGCTTTTGGGAACAGGGGCTGCTCGTTTTCCGGGTGAGCGGACAGGACAGGACCGGGGAGGATTCCTTGAGGTGTTGTTGTGGGAGGGGGTGGGCGTGAGCGTTTGAGTGCTTCCCGCGGCGGATAAGAGACCGGAGACCGGTGAACTCGTCCCATCCCGTCCCGACCCGTCACCCTGCCTCCTGCCTCTCTCTGACCGCGAGCGCTTTGGGAGAATGGAGAGGGGCGTCCTGCGTCTCTGCGTCCTGCTGCTTCTCTGCGGGCCCGTCCAGGGGCAGTGGTGGGGATGGCTCTGGGGGGCGGACAGGAGGCCACCCCAGCCCCCGTTGCTGTGACGACCGCCGCCACGACCGCGTCCGTGCAGACGGAGCCCCCGACCGCAGCGGGGACCCCGGCCCCCGACCCCACGGCCCCACAGCCCCGGGGCCCGGGGCCGTAAGCGTCAAGCCCAAGGCTAAGAAAAGACCCCTTAAAATGTGGAACGGTGAGTCCGGGATGGCGGGGCAGGGGAATCCGGGTCAGGCTCAGGAGGCTACTTTCTTTTACGTGTCTTGCCGAAGCCATTGGTTTGTAATTTAGCTTATTTAGTAAGAAACCGAGGAATGCATTTTGCAGTAAATTGTACTTATGTCACTTTATGGTTTGTTTTGTTTTGTTAGGTGGTAGGAAAAAAAGTTATCTTGGCTGTAAGATACGCCGAGTTTGTTTTGTCCACCTGAGGCAGTAACCTTGTCAAATAAGTTGAATATGTTCATGTTTAATATCTCATAAATAACTTCCTTGTGGTTTGATACAAGCTTACAGAGTTAAGAGGAAAGGAAAAAAACAAGTTGATAAAGTAAAAGCGCTGCAATGCTGTTGAGTCTGCCACCCACTACGTTACATATTACAGAACAACTGGGCGCTACAAAGACAGATTAAACATTAAGATTAGATTAGTCACTAAAGAACATCCGTTGGGTAATTCTACAGCAGTAGTGGGTCGCCACGGTGTCGAGCGTACGAACAGAGGTGCCCCAGTGGTGATTTGGCCCTGCGCGTGCCCTGCAAACCGCGGTCATTGCGCTGCCTTTGTTTAATGGGTTGTTTAATGCGCCTAAATTGAGGTGAGCCTCCGTGGAGGAGAACGAGCCCGCCGCTTCCGCCGCGCTTTGCTACAGCAGAGCCCAGTCACATGACATTATGCTAATAGGATTAGCGGATGAACTCCCCTGGAGCCCTGGGGGGGCGGGGGGGTCGCAGCTCCAACATTGTTGGAGGCCCGAGAGGAAGGTGGGCCGATCGCGTTCGGGGACAGGCGACACTGAGGCCAGGCAGAGCGGCTCCATTTCCTGTGCTCGCTTGAGCGTGTCTTCTTCCACAGCCTCCAATAACCTCTTCTTCTGTTGAGATAGTCCTGTAATGGAATAAACAGAAATGAGTAGTAGATTGATCTCTCGATGGCGGAGATGGTACACGGGTCCACCCTCCACCCCATAGTTGTGGTTCTCTGTGGCTCAGTTGGTAGAGCACAGCGTTGGCAACGCTTAGGTTGTGGGTTCAATCCCCACTGGGGCCACATATACTGAAAAATGTATGCATTCACTACTGTAAGTCGCTTTGGATAAAAGCGTCTGCTAAATGGCGTATATTATTATTATTATTATTATAGAAGGATACGCTGTGTGACAGCGGTTTATGGCTCAGCCTCGATCGCCTTCTTGGTCCAGAAGGGCTGAGACCGCCGTCGTTTGCCAGAAGCCGTGGTGGTGTTGCGCGCGTAGCCCAGGCAGACCGTCTTATCTGTGTGGTGAGGCCGGATTGAGAGCAGGCGCTGATACTAAAGGCCCCGGGCCCAGCCTCGGAGACCGTGGCTCCCGAACAGACGGCAACTATCTCATTCCCAGCCAGCCGGCGGTAAAACAAACGCCACATTGTTGGACAGGAGTTAAAGACAGATTACACACTTTTCATTCCCTGGGCATTGGTGTGCCAATTCGCAGTTACCCCCGTGTGAAAAAAGGAATGGGTTTCACACAAAAAAACGCACCCACGCACACACACACAAAGGCACACACGCACACACTGGGAATGCCCTGCCAGCGCAGAAGGAGCAAATTATCTGAAGGCATTGTACGTCTCGTATTAAAAATAAACGAATTCTTCCTCGGCGCAGCAGATCAATATCTCAGACCGTTCGCTCGCAGGATTGATGGCAACACGCCGAGCGGCGTCTCCGTAATCCCAGTCTCTGGAGACGGCCGCGGGACGCCTTTGTTTGCTTTGTCTTTTATTTCGTTCGGCACACCAGGGCCCCCGGCCCTAGACTCTTGTTATATAATTCCGCTGCCCGCTAATTGACGGACTTCTTGGTTTGTGAAAGACCGGGGAAAACCGCTCAGCGTTCTTTACTGCCGACGATGTCGGGAATGAAAAGGGTCTGTGCCCGCCGCTGGGAATAACGAAGACACCCGGGCGAACTCGAACCCGTCGGTGAAGTTTTACAGCAGCTCGTCGTCGTTTCATTGAAGTCGCGCCACCCCCCGTAAAAACCATGTCTGCTGTTGTGAGTCTTTCCCAGTCTCAGACGGGGAGAAATTAATCATTCTTTCGGCTGCTCTGGTGGAGTTTGTGTCTCACTATTTATTACATTGGTGAACGGGGGTGTTCTTTTAAGGGCAGCCCAAATTGTAAAAAGGTTTACCCCTGCTGCTGTAGTGCGCTGAATCCACGCGGCTAACGAGCAGCATCTGTCTGAGCAGCAACCAGCTGCTCGCTTTCATTACAGGGGCAGGCCGATAAACAGGAAACGCTGTCTGATTCCGTCCCACTAACTGAACAAAAACCGATGGTGTGTTTGTAATTGCCTAGATGTTGCCACTGTGTTGGTTGCCACGCTGTTTGCACAACGGGCAACATAGGCTGTGGGAAGATAGGTGTGAGCATCTTTTTATTTCAACATCTTGTATGTAAACTTTGGCTGCATTGCTTTCAGATCGCATGCATCCAATGTGCCATTGGCTGTTGGAAGGTTTCCAAGGGCTCCCATCAAAATCTGCTTGCAATCTGTGATGTTGAGCCTGAGTTGCTGACTGAGGGATTATTGATCCTTCATCCAGCCCAGAGCCGTGTACTGTGTACGGCTGTGTCCGTATCTCGCACAGAGGTGTGTTAGTTCATCGTTAAGCCCCGAGTGCAGGGTCGGCACGCTCCTGGGCAGAGAGGTCACTCAGCGCGAGTGTCAGTCTCCACCGCACCTCAGATGAACATCCAGAGAACTCACAGGGCGCGGACGCGCTGCGGTCTGTAGGAATCACAGTCCAGTTCATCCGCTGAACACTGCCGAAGATTTAGGGACGTTATTAATGCAAATTAATCCAAATCCCCAACGGGCCAACGCCAGCCGCATTTCTCATCCCAGAGTGGCCCCGGTGCTATGTTAAGCCGATTTACTGGGGTAAACTTTGCATTGTGCACATATCAGACCGGGCTAATGAAAGCCAGAAGCCTCCGGTTTACCCCGCTGCCCTCTGCAGAATAGAAGATTGTTCCGCAGCGCTGTGTTTAATGGGGAACATGTGCAGAGGGCCGCCGTGTGGAGGTTGGTAGCGTTCGGGGCGGCCGGCGCACTGAGGGGGTCTCCCGCTCTTTAACAATTGTGCTCTTCCACTTGGCAAACGTGATGAATAGCAGACCGAGAGTTGGGCTGGTTTTATTTTTGCGGGGGGGAACAGAAGCACCATTGAGGGGGGCAAAAATACTAGGAGGTGAAGGGATCTCCTGGCAGTGGGCTGGCTGGCAGTGTAGTGTGGGCTGGCAGTGTAGTGTAATGGTTAGGGAGCTGGGCTTGTAACTCAGAGGTTGCACTGCTGTTGTGCCCTTGAGCAAGATACTTAACTTGAATTGCTTCAGTAAAATATCCAGCTGTATAAATGGATTGTATGTAAAGAAATGTAAACTGTGTAAGTCGCTCTGGATAAGAGCGTCTGCTAAATGCCTAAATTTTTTTAATAATTTGTTTTATTTTATGG